>QWDQ01000069.1:0-117006 GCA_003868215.1 Pseudophaeomoniella oleicola
TTTCTCAATGAAGTTATTTTGTGTCTTTCTCCTTTGATAATTCTTGTTTTTATTGTTTCACAAGATGTGTGTCTGTTAGTCAGGTGCTTATCATCATCACTCTTGTTGTTTTCGGAGGTATATAGATGGGTTTCTCAGGTAGATAGATTCGTAGATAGAGATATATATAGACATAAGATACCCCCCACAGACTTGAAGTCTAGTATTGGCTAACTATCATTTATACCTTGGTTAGGTGATGATAACGTTCCGCTTCCTGCTGCGGGACGTATGATCACGTGATATATGTAGAAGCTACGCTACGCCCCACAGCGATCGTTGGCTGGAACATAAAATTTCCTCCCGCGGATCATTCACGTTGGCTGTTGCAGTCAGTATCGTCGCAATTTACATGCTTTGATTATCCTATCTGTAAATATCCGGCCGTGATCCCTTGTGTGTGAGCCACGGATATACAAAAGCCTATTTACGATGTCTGAAAACGCTGGTTTGTCTTGCAATTCTCTGGTTGTTGGGGAGTGGTTATGCTAACGAACATGTAGCTTGGCCGATGGCCGACGCTGCACTTACGCAGCAGATCTTGGATATTGTCCAACAAGCCAGTCACTATCGCCAGTTGAAGAAGGGGGCTAACGAAGGTATGTCGCTGATACCTTATCACTTGCTTTGCTTTTTACGTGACAGAAACTGACTGCGCTTTCTCATTAGCAACCAAGACACTCAACCGTGGTACCTGTGAGATCATCGTTCTCGCAGGAGATACTGTGCCTTTGGCTATCCTCCTCCATCTACCCCTCCTTGCCGAAGACAAGAACGTCCCTTACGTCTGGGTTCCGAGCAAGGTCGCTCTCGGACGAGCCTGCGGTGTCAGCCGACCTGTCATCTCAGCAAGCATCACCACCAACGAGGCGAGTGATATTATGCCGCAAATTCAAGAGCTCAAGAATCGCGTCGAACGACTCATGATTTAAGGAGCTGAGGCGCATGGTGGAAATGGTACCTATGGTTGCAAGGTTCCTTGGTTGATGGAGCGGGTTGAGGAATATCTGATTCCGTACGAGAAATATGCCGTGCTCAGCTGGACAAATTGAAGTGCTGTCGTGTTAAGGAGGGTGATGTGGCTCAACTGTGCTCCTGAGCCGTTGATATGGTTTCCCATTCCCTGATATGTCACTGGAGCTGACGGAATCGTTGAAACCGACCTGGATCATGACAGAAATGTCTATGCCAGCTGATCAGATAGCTACGTGTAGCTACTTGGCTTGATAAAAAATGGAAATATGCTGAACAGCTCCGCCGGATATCATGATATCTGTGAGGCCAGCCTTCTACCGAATTGTATCGTAACGACAAGCCTATGTGATTGTTACTGGCAGCTGTATGGGTGGTACTCTCCGAACTCACTTCCAGACAGTGGCCAGGAGACGGATAATTTGCACGGTCTACGATCAAGGCGGTCAATTTCATTTCTCTTTCTGCCTTTTTTCTCCCTCTTTCTTTTCTTCAGCAAATGTTCTTTTCACAACTGATAAACCAGACAGACAAGCCATGCAGGGTTACTAAAAGCTGGACCGACTGCAATGTCTAAGGACTTGATTTGCTTTCTTCCCTCGGCTGTGCAATCAGGCTAGGGTTAGCCGAAGAAACGATTTCAATGGAAGGCGTGCGGCCCGACCTATAAAAAACAATCAAGAGTGGTGGGTTGGGGGTTACATGCATGAGCCAGCCAGGCATA
The DNA here is from genome assembly GCA_003868215.1 of Pseudophaeomoniella oleicola. Classification (NCBI taxonomy): domain Eukaryota; kingdom Fungi; phylum Ascomycota; class Eurotiomycetes; order Phaeomoniellales; family Phaeomoniellaceae; genus Pseudophaeomoniella; species Pseudophaeomoniella oleicola. Next base: position 1,736 of record QWDQ01000069.1, read on the forward strand.
CACCAGACACTAATGTCATATGTGGTATATGTGAATGGCTGGATTGATTTTCGAATGCAGGGCCAGGCTGGCTAATGGAGAAAGTAAGGAACTAGCCGGCAAGGCTGTCAGCTATGTGTCTGTTCTGTCCCACGCGTGCGCAAGGCTGGACTCAGGACACCATGGCAGATTGCTACCCAACCCACCCTGGTTCTTCTGGACAAGGATATAAGGTCCCATGTCCTTTCCCTGCGATATCATCTCCATCGCTCGCGTCGATGTGAAAGATACAACCTAACCACTACAGTGTCTTTTCAGCTACATGCGTCAGGACAATGTGTTACTTCAAATGGACTGGCTTTGCATGCGGAGACTTCGAGTTCGGAGATTTCGTGAAGCACTGTGAGCGGGAGGATAGGATAGGGGAGACGTGTGGTCTTCATTCAATGGATGTCAACAATGGACGTTATTTCCCGAGAGAATGCACAATCTGCACACAGATAGGAGTAAAAAGACGTGAGATGGTGAGTGTACATGGAGAACTTGCGTGGCTGGAGCGGGAGCGGGAGCGGGAGGCCGAGGCCGAGGCCGGGAGCAGTTACCATGTTTCTAAGGAGTTCAGGGAGATACGGAGACAACAACTAGATCAACTTGAGAGAGAGATGCCGCAAACTGAGAGAGAGATAGAGCAATTGGAGGATACTAGGAGAAAACTAGGTGACTGCATACTAGCAACACCATCCAGGGCAGTAGTTTCGATTATGAAATCGTCAAGTACCTTGACCTCCGCGCCGATCAGGAAAGGCGCGACTGGTGCCAGTTTCTCTGATAGACTGGACTCACCAAGTGCTCGCCATAATCAACGACAGGTCTACTACCTTTATGACTCAATCAACATGCTGGTGTCGCATCTCCAAAGTGGAAAAAGCAATTGGGTAAATATCGAGGTGTTTTGGGAATTGGCCCTTTGTGTCCATGAGGAATTGAACAGCGACACAGGTCTAGACTGTGTGCTGACAATGACCGGTGGCAGAGGGGATGCATGTGCCACAAGTTGTGGAGGATATGTCCAACAGCAATGGGGTGCAATCGGTACTGCTTTGCTTGAGGCACTCTGCAAAAGTCTCCTGCCTGGAGCTGAAGATGGCTTCGTTTATCGTAGGACGATCTAGCGTTCATTTCGAATTGTTGTTACCTGCTGATGAGTCAATAGGTCTGGGATCTGAACATCTCTGTTGCCAAATCTTCGAGTATGAAACAAAGAGCAGCTTCTGGGTCTTTGGAGACAGAGAGGATATGATCATCATCCTGCAGACCTTGTCTTGGCTGGCGGCAACGTTTAGGGTACCGCATGAGAATAAACTTTGCTTCTCCAGGATCGGACTGACTGTCCCAAAATCTGGTGTTTTTGAGATCAGCACGTTCCCTCTCGACGAAGATGTCAGCGGTATCGGTCATTATAGTCCTTGCTGGTGCCAGCTGCTCCCAAGCTGTGTGGTCGCCGAAGGATTCCCGCTTTCCCCACGCAACGATGAAGTAGGACTTGAGATCCCACTTCAAACCATGCTCGAGCTTGCTGGAATCCTCCATGAAGTCAACCTAGAGGACGTAGTGGCTGGTGAACATGGGATATACTTCAAAGGAATCTCATCTCTGCTCTTTCCTACGGCATCTCTTGACAATGGCAAGTCTATTCAATGGCATATGGTATCGACCGGACAGACCCCAATGGTTCCAGGGACCATTCAACAACAGGAATGGTACCGCATTGAGTCTATGGATTTGATAAAGTCCGCCAGATATTTTTTGGGGTTTTGCGGGAAAGCCAACGTCCATCTGGGCACCTTTGGGCGACGTGCGCAGTATGACAAAATGGGAGCGTCGGGTGCTGAGCGTGAGGCTCCACCTCCCAGTTTGTCTTTCTCAACGATGTCTCTTGGGCTCGGTCTTTCAAGTCAATCCAATCTTACCGCCACAGTCAAGTTCAGGTTCCGCAAAGGACTGGTTTCTGCGCGAACAAACGAGCAAATCAAGTACGACGCTATTCTGAACGTGGCAGCTGAACAACCTGCGATACTTTTTGACACTGAAAAGGGCAAGCAACGCCGATGGCTGGTCTCCCAGCTCAGTGTCATTCTTGATCTCGTGAACTTTTGGATAAGCCGTTATGGAGCAGATGACCCCGAAAAGTTCGTCCATGTTGATGTCGGCCCTGATGGTGGCAAGTAAGCTCACCTCCTGCTGAGAGAAAGGGAATCTGCCAACAAAGTCCTTCAAGTCTTGGTCGACGACGATTCGGAACTGCAGGTTAAAGCCCTCGTGAAAAGCATATACATAGAAATGAGTCGTCGAGCCGAATTAGATGCAAATAGCGACCGATCTGTCAGAGGTAGCTTCGAATTTGGTCATGAACGGCTGGTAGGTTGGGATCTTTTGGAACTGGTCCAGCCTCCTCAGCGCTCTCACAGGCGGCAAGTAGCAGTACACGGAACACTCTCACCGTCCTGGTTACCTCTCAGTCATCACGTCCCGACTTACCTCTGTCAGAACTTAGGAGAGGTCATCACTCCTTCGTTAGACTGCAAGGTCTGCAGTGCCTGGAACCCCGTTCCAGCCGGATCCCAATACAACTACCTGGTTGCGAGCATGCCTTGTCTTATAGACTTGTCACGCAAGGAGGGTCTGGAAGATTGTTTTCAGGTCATGGAAGGCATAGTTTGGGACGTTCAGGGGGGCGGGGACCAGATCTTCCATGACTGTGAAACTTGCATGTCGGCAGGGAAACCGTGTACAAAGGAGCCTCAGATTCTCGTCGTTCGCAAAGGTAGTGATCGTCGGTGTCATTCCAACTCCGGGGGAAACATTGATCCACAAGTGTACCAGGACGGCGCAGTTGTGTTCGGGTCAAGAGGTAACTTCATTTCGCGCCTCATCATGTCTGTGACCAAGAACACGACATGACGTATCTAGTGATACTTGACCAAGACTCTTTCGAGCATGGTTGCACCCTCGGCCGGAGGTGAGATATTCCTGTCTTTATTGGTAAACTTTGAGCTCACGCAGCATACCCACCTAGCTCTTTCCTCTTCCACCCTTTATCAAGAATAAGGGTAAAAGTATCGAATGAACCTCGCCTGACAAGATATCCTGTGGCCAGAAGCACCGGCACAGATGCAAGGAAATGACGATAGTAGGACGATGAAGGTGTAGACGGGATCATGTCGAGTCCAGAGCAGATCAGTTGACCGAATACCTCGAATGGTTGCGTCAAAGTATTGCGCAGGCAGCTACATAGATCTCTTCAAGAACTCGGAAGGGGAAGATCTAAGTGAGTAGTATGTATGTACAAGGTAATCAACAACCCTACCTTATTTACCACACATATCACAGCAATTGGTGGCAGTGACTTTGTCTGCGAATAGTAAATCACACTGGCGTGAAAAGCCCTCGAAGTTGGCTGGCGTATGACGGGTAGCATTATAAACAGGCTGGGCTGCTGCGCGGTCCCCTAAGACGTTGCCTACTGTATCTCAACGCCGAACATGCGGGGCATCATTTTCTGGCTTTCTTTTTTTCCTGATACTTCTGCCGAATTTATCCCCCTCATGAGGCTGAGATAAACTACGACACGGTACTTGGGGAAGCTTTCAGGCTCGTGCGAACTCCTGCGCGCTGATAAGCTGGTGCATGCTTAATGGACACTCCTCGCCAGATCCCTGTATGCATCCCGGGGCCATACCTGGGGGTATATCAGGGGCCAAAATTGTTCGAACCTATCTTCCCCATTGCTCGAACCTACCTTCCCCAAACGGCAAGAATCCGATTACGCAGTAGAGCCTCATGAGAACTGCCGATGTGTTTATGACTTACTGCCTGACCTTTCAACTCAGCATGGATAGCACGGTAAGGGTGGTAAGACGGAGGATGGAGGGTGGTTCTCGTGTACACCTAGCACCTTTTACGAGCACAGCGCGAGCCTCGACATGAGCTCTGCTCACTTCTCCTGTATAACAAGTCGAATATTGCCTACTGATCAAATCAAAGATTGCGCAGACTGTCAGGCTATCGTGAGTCATCATGAGCGGTAGGCCAATCATGCTGGTACGGTATCTATGACTCGCCCCTTGAGCAGTGACCCCTACATTGCACATGTAAGCATTTGGCCATAAATGTTAACCTCAAGACCTCACCATTGGTTTCCTATCTTTTCCTCCTTCTTCTTTCTGATTTCTTCATGCTCTTTGGCCCCCTCAAGCTGAGAATCGATTTTTGCGAAATCACGAATGGAGGCCCGAATCGACAGGCGACTGGTCAAAGACCCCGGGCAGTCTGGCTACTTATTGAAGTTTGCTGCATGGTGTCGTGAGGATCTGTGCGACCTGGAAGAAGATAAGCAACTCGACGAGGCTGAGAGGACGAATTCTCGCTCTGGATCGGCGTTATATGAACTCGACGGATTCCGCTGGGTCTAAGAGTCTGCATTTCGACTCCCTGGATCTATGAGTTACATGGAAATCCAGCTCTTATTTTGATACACCATGTCTTGCCAATACCAGATCAATTCTTCGGCCTCTCTAATTCATCTTCTCAAGACCAATATTACTGCAAATGACATTATCGCTAAAGACACTGCTACATTCGTCAAGAGCTGTGGAAAGGATGCATGCCCAATGATTATTAATGACAATCCTGACCTGACTGGCATTGGTGTTAGTAACCCCTCCTAGTTGGCTATATTCGAGGTTGAGTCACAGTGCTGACTACATGCATGCAGCTCATGACGAGTTATGTCATACAACTAATTACCACAGCTATATTCTGCCTCTTCTCCTTGACGACTTTTCTGATTTTTTACCAAGGTCAATATCCAAGATGGCATGAACGGTTTTCAAGCTCCAATGCTTTCAAGTTGAGTTCAACGGCTATCTGGCAATCACCATAGTCACCTCATGTGCTATCCGGCTCTTACAGAAGCCCAGCATCTACGAGCTCTCCGTCCTCCCGTCCATTGTTGTCTTACAAGTCGACTTGCTTGCAACCAGCATCCTATTCTTACCATGGCACAAGCCATGGCCCAAGCTTCCTTTATTTCTGGTGTATACTGTCATGCTAGCCATCCTTGAGCTCACGACTTACAACGTAGCCAAAGGATGGACCAGCGGGCAGCGCAACGCGGTTTACAAGACACTATTCCAAATCTTACGTTATTGTCCCTCGCTGGGGTCTCAATCCGATCCCGTGCGGTCTCAATCTAATCCTACGGTTCCTACCGGGTCTCGGTTTGGAATCTTGTACGACAAGCACTACAAATACTTTACACCTTGGTATCCTCTGGCTTGGGAATTCACATCACATCCTATGGTGCAACTAGGCATTTGCTTTGTCCTTTCTATCTCAAGAACGTCCCTGCTGACATATGTACCGTGTTTGAACATGCTAAAACTTTCGAAGCTAGGTAAATTTGGAGCCGCAGTGTCACCATTTGAGCATCCTGGTCCATGGCTTGGAATCGTGTCACCGGCCGTATTCTGGTGCTATCTTGGAGTTGAATATGGACTCCATTATTACTGCATAGTCATTGTTGAAATCTGTCTTGTACATTGGCTTATCTGGAACTTGGCGAATTACGACGGCAAGTCTTCTACCTTGGCGGCTTTCAGAACCTGCTATCAAGCCCTAGTGCAGACATACTTGGACCAAGGATGGTTCTTCATGGCTTCTACTATAACTGTGTCCCAAGGAGTATCCCTTCTAGCTAGCGGTGATTTGCTACTTTGGATGTTCTACCCTTGGTTGGCGTCCCTCGGCAATGAGTACCTTGAACTATACACAATTTCGCCAACGAATGGTGTGATCTGGTCCGTCCTCGTTCTTCTTCTGATGATCGAAATCGTGGTCATGCACCATCTTATCTGGTACTTACTCAACAGGGAGCCGACTCTGTCTGCCTCCAGAAGAAATTATGAAGCTTGGATTCGTTCATTCATTCGCACATACCAACTCATAACATGGATACCCTTCGCAGCCTTGATGATCTTCGGCATGATCTGGACGGCTAGAACCTCATCCTTCTGGCTATTCACGTTCATGCCAAATATCTTCATATTCGCCTACGTTCTGGTCCATCTCGCAATCTGGACACTATGCGGGGATTCACTGGACCGCTTTCGAGATCGACTTGGGTCGAAGATGTCTGCTGCGGTTATCAGGCTGCCATTTCTCGAGAAGATCGCCGCCCATAAGCATAGGTCCGCGATGATACCTACTGCTTTCCTTCTGGTCGTCTGGATTCTGATCTTCCAACCTCTATCAGCCTTTGCAATTGTGATCTTTTGGTATCGAACCCGCAAGATTGCAACCGCATCCAAGAGTGAATGGGGAGTAGGTCAGACGTCCGCAATTCTCGCATGGCTTCCATTGTTGGTGGAGGTCTCGAAAATCCTATGGAGTGAGTGCTCCAATCTTTCAACTGAGTTATATATTGACAATGTTGTAAAGGAGCCTATAGAAATTCCGTCAAGAACAGACGCGACCGTCAGAATCAGAAGCATACGCATGGTGCCGTATCGCCAAATGCGTCTACATTTTTGTTGACGCCTCTCACAGCAGGTACTTGAATTACAAACCCCTGCACTCCTCAACTATTGTCTGATCGTGGAAATACAGATCCGGCCAGTCTCTCTCCTGCCAGTCTATCGCAGCGCCCTGGTACTTCAACCACTAGCATGAACACCAATATTGGCGACGTCGTCACTGATGCAGCCTTACGGCCTTCTGCACACACCTTCACCAGCGAGCCATCATCTTTTGCACCTTCAACGTCACTGCCAACTCCAACATCCAACATCCAGCCTCTCCGCTCTCACGGACAGAGAAGCACAACATTACCCTCGCCGCCACACTTGAGCTCACATTTCGGGTTGACGAAGAGGAATACACTGGCTATGGAAGAAGGTCGCAGTCATACGCCGCCAGGATGATCGAACTGCTTTTTCGGTCATGATGGACTATATAACGTTGCAATGTACCTATGATGTACACTAAGGATAGAGGGCGGCAGACCTATGATCTATCTAGAACTAGAAGACGTGACAAATGAATACGATGCTGAAAATATAATTCAAAAATACAGTCCAAATCTAGAGTATGTCAGTCCTCGTAGAAGAAGCCAACGGCAAGCTACTATTCACGTCGAGAAAAGAGCCAGGGAGGTTCGGGCCGGGTAGCGACGCCTACAAAAGCCACTCGGACCAAGTGATTGAGTTGATTGGGAGACGTAATAAACAAGAAATGTGATTCTTTCTGACACTCTTCAGTTTGAATAGTAGATATATAATATATAGAACTCCAGTCTTCCCCAGAAGTGGTCCATACTTATGACATGCCTTCCCCATAGTGGAACAGCACTGATATGCTTGTCATACATGAATTGCCACGCCCAGGAACAATAGTGACACGCCTTGATGTATATGAATTGTCACTCCCCTAGGCCTCTGCTAGTAATCAACTCACCAGGTTAACCTTTTTTGTTGTCTCCAGTGTTCAAGACGCTTGTCCTCTGAACCTTCAACATATGTTCTTAGTCTCTGCCTTTCGTAGACTACCTTTTTTTTAATTGCGTTGTGAAAGATTTCCCCTCTGCTGACTACCACTATCCACTATATACGCAGACAAGCAGAGCCTATGATTTGATCTTTCATTTTGTGTGAACACCTGGACTACTCTACCAATTGAAGAGCCTCGGTGCCCGGAAGCGTTCCCGAGAGAATACAGCAGCACTTGAGGAACTGGAAGAATGTTAAAGGCCCAGATCTGTACAAGGATCGTCTTCTGGGGAGACAGAGATCTGTTATTTGCGTGCAAGACTTGAAAGGATCTGATAGAAGGAATGTAGAACAGGGGCATGTAAGATATCAGGCCATCCTTTAGTTGTATATTGATAAGCAGGGAGAGAAGAAGTCATCTCGCTTGACATGGACCGGGCTTTCCGTATTGTTGACGGATGTGAGTCACTGGCCGGTACCGTCCGAAGTGCCAGAGACCGAGGTAAGGATCAAGGCTCATACCGTCGAGCCGAGTATCTTACTATCCTCAAGCAGGCAGAAGTGAGGAACTGATGTTGACAATTTCCTACATTCCGCGTCGTGGATCCTTGGATTGACGCGTCGTAAATGACCGACGCGGGACGGACGCGTGACGCACCGAGACGCGACAGTCGCGGGACATCAGGTGATACTGTATTATTGACAGCAATTGTAGAAGCAAAAGCAGTTTGGCGACCATGAATATCTATCTTCTCTTTTATCGTTTGTCTCTTTCTTCTTCTTCATCTCATCTTCAAAAGTCATGCTCGATACAACGAACAAAATGGCACCGATAGCGAAAGTGAACCCTGAACACGTTCAACTCGTGGACGAGTATCTCACTAAAGCGACATGGAAAGGATCCGAGAATGCAAACTCCACTTATTCGCATCAGGGACTAATGCAATACATTTCTGGGCATGTCATCGCCGAATATTGGCTCGACCACATCTACACCGAAGAAGTCCGTCGTTACAGCAAGCAGAATCGCTTCCATATCCACGATCTCGGTTTTCTGAGCGCCTACTGCTCAGGATGGAGCATCGAGGACCTTCTACTGCAGGGGTTCGGTGGAGTCGAAAACAAAGTCCAGTGTAGGCCACCCAGCCACCTCAACACTGCGCTGAACCAGGCTGTGAACTTCTTGTTCACGCTACAAGGAGAGCTTGCCGGCGCGCAAGCCCTATCCAACTTCGATACATACTTGGCGCCTTTCATTCGCCATGACGGCTTGACATACGTGGAAGTGTTCAAATGCGTACAGAGTTTCGTATATTCACTCAATGTGCCTACAAGGAGTGGCTTCCAGGCGCCATTCACCAATATCTCCCTGGATCTGATGTGTCCTAAGAGTCTCGAGGGACAGCCGGTGATCATTGGAGGAAAGCCGCATGAGTCGTGGAGATATGACGATTTTCAAGATGAAATGGATATCATCAATCGCGCCTTCACCGAGGTAATGGTTCAAGGTGATGGCAATGGCAACATTTTCTCGTTTCCAATTCCGACATACAATCTGTCGCCCCAGTTTGATTGGGAATCTCCGCGCTACGAACCCATATGGGCGATGACCGCCAAGTACGGAGTGCCGTATTTTGCAAATTTCATCAACAGCGATCTCAATCCCGAGGACTTTCGATCGATGTGCTGCAGACTACGACTCGACATACGTAAGCTTCACAACCGAGGAGGTGGCTTGTTCGGTTCTACTCCATTGACAGGCTCAATTGGAGTTGTCACGGTAAATCTTCCAAACATCGCGATGCGGTCCTCCGGGACAAAGGAATCATTCTTAGCCGAGCTCAGCGACACACTTCGCGTGGCGAAGGACTCACTGGAAATCAAAAGAAAGATTGTCGATGGGCAGTCTGCACTGTACCCATATGCAGCACAATACTTATCCGTCATCAAGAAGCGAACGGGTTCGTACTGGACGAACCATTTCAGCACGATTGGAGTAGTTGGGATGAACGAAGCCCTGATTGAATTGTTCGGGAAGGGAATTACGGAAAGTAAGGACTTCGCATGCGAGGTTCTAGAATTCATCAAGGATCAGCTTCAAGAATTCCAGAACGAGACGGGAAGCCTCTTCAACCTGGAAGCTACTCCAGCAGAAAGTACGGCATATCGGCTAGCTCAGCGTGATAGCGAGCTGTTCCCGGAACACAATGTTCCCAGCTTTTACACAAACTCAACAGCACTTCCGGTGGATGCGACGGATGATCTATTCGAGGCTTTGAACCATCAAGAGGAATTGCAATGCTCATACACAGGAGGCACAGTATTCCATGCCTTCTTGGGGGAACGACTTCCTGGATGGAAACAAGCACGAGACCTTGTGCGAACAATAGCTTCGCGATACCGCATCCCATACATCACGCTGTCACCAACCTTCAGCATCTGCAAAACACACGGATATGTCAATGGAGAATCGCCGCAGTGTCCGAAGTGTAAGGAAGACTGTCTAGTGTACTCGCGTATCGTGGGTTACTTCCGACCGACCAGGGACTGGAACAAGGGTAAGAACGAGGAGTTCGCCCGGCGCAAACTTTACCGGTATGAGAGTACGCTTGCAATCGAAGACAAGAAAGGCCCACTGGAAGTTACCACTGTCCCGGACTTTCCGGTCGCCGGGTTTATCAAGAACACATTCAGTGATTACCCAGGGAAGATTCAAGCTTCAGTCATGTTTACGTCACGCTGCAATCTCTCATGTCCGTGGTGTCACAATGGCCCCGTCGTACGTGGCGAATGTGAAACCGTCACGACTCAGGACGTTATTGATTACATTACCACCTCGGGTCACAAGAACCTTGTAGTGTCTGGCGGCGAGCCAACCATACATGCCGAACTCCTTCCTTTCCTCCGGCTTCTCAAGAAGTCGGGCATCAGTGTCAAATTAGATACAAACGGAACTTCTCCAGATGTTTTGCGCCAGGTCTACTCGGAGAAGTTGGTTGATTTCGTGGCAATGGATATCAAGTGCGCCCTTGAGAGATACAAACAAGTGGCGGGGAAACGTGTGGATGTGCATGTGTTGGAAACCAGCATCAAGATGATCAAAGAATCCGGTGTCCCGTACGAGTTCCGCACCACTGTGGTACCGAAGCTCGTCGACATGGAGGACTTGATGGCCTGTAAAGATCTCGCAGGTGGCAAACTCACCGTCCAAAAATTCAGACCCGGCCAAACGAACTTGGCCAAGCGCTTCCGGGACTGCGCTCCACACACCGAGGAAGAGTTCAAGACCATGGTTGCCCAGGTAGCTTGAGCAGCACTGATTGGGGAATTTCGGAGTTATGAACCGGAGGCTCTTTGCTTTTATTTAGGGGAAGTGGGGGAAAGGAGTCCTTGGGAGAAAATTATTCTCTTTTTGTTTTCGCGTTTTTCTCGCATCTTGTACTAACTTATACCTGCTAACGAAGAACAACACTACCAACAAAACTCACGACTCAATGATACCCTGTTTGTCTGTACTGTACTTTATATACATATACATATATAATAAGAAGAAGAAGAAGAAGAAGAAGAAGAATATTGACATCATCATCAAATGGTTCATACTTATATACTATACCGTACTCTCTCTTTTCCTCTCTCTCTCTTTCTTTCTCTTGGAACGCATGTCTCTACCTACCAGTCCCTCTTTTACAAAGGTACCTAGATCAGTACTAATCTTTGTCACTTCCTGTCGATTGCTAGCTACAAAGAACAGAGGATAGGCAGACCAGGCTTGGAGGAGGAGGGAGGAGTGAGTGAGTGAGCGAGGAACGAGGAGGGGGTTTGGAGAGGTACTAGTTGCATAAGATAGGTGGAAGGAAAGGTCCAATGAAATTCTGAAATGAGGTTTGAGTTAGTACCTAGGTACCTTATCTAGATATATCTAAACAGGTATAGGTTGGAGTGCATCTGCCAGAACAACCCATTTGCTCACAACTATCTCCCCCTCTTTGATGATGTCTCAAATCCCTTACCCCTCCTTTTCTCTGCTCTCTTTCTTCACCCACTCCTCCCACACCCTCTCAATATCATTCTCATAAATCCACGCGACATCTTCCCCCTGCCCAAAGGTCTCGACCCGTCCCTTCAGCACGTCTTCAAACGTCTGCGACGGGTTGTCTCGCTTCGCGCGGTCGGCGGCGAGTTTTTGGGTCGAGAGGAGGTCGTACCTTTGTTGTACGAGAGCGTTAGTGAGTCGGGAAACAAAGGGCCACGGTTTGGGGGGAGAAGTAATACGTACATTCGGAGGTAGTAGGGGGAGCGGATTTCGTCGAAAATTGGGAGGGCGATGGATAGAGGGTTGGAATTGGGGATGGGGGTGGGGAGGGAGGCGGAAGAGGAGGTGGCGTGTGCGATGGCGCGGGAGAGGATCCAGCCGTCTTCGAGGGCGAAGGCGGCGCCGGAACCGAATGCACCTAAGAGTAGGTCGCCAACCAGTGTTAGTGGAAATGTCATCAATTTGCCAACGAGAGTATCCACTCAGTTAGACTACAGTAGTAAGCAGTATTAGGTGGTAGACAGGTCGGACGTACCGGAAAGGGGGTGGCTGGCGTCGCCGATGAGAACGACTTTGTTGTTCCAGGCTATCAGCTTTTTCAGTTCGGGGCCGGCGAAGGCGTTGAATTCTTTCCAGTGGCTGGTGTCGTCGTTGGGAACGAGGGAGAGGGCTTGTCTAACTCTGGGGTCGAAGTTCTACGACGATCGTGAGTAAGTATTCAACAAATTCTGACGGTTTATCTTTTGAAGAAGAATGAAGAAGTAAAGAAAACGAACCTCAAAATGTGCCTCAACTCTCTCCTTGGTAGCAGGGACTCCCCAACTAAACCGTTGCTCAGTGTCGTTATCTGGGTTGATGACGTGCCGGCAAGAGATCTCGAACATTTGCTTGTCGGCCGCGGTGATCTCGGAATGGTCGTCGACGAGCGATCCGTAGACGTGGCCGGCGGGTCCATGCCACCAGGAAGTATCCGGGGTCATGTCAGGGATCTGGGATATGCTTTGGGCGGGGATGAGAACGCGCCATATGGTGGTACCTGTATGCAGCATAAGTAACTGTCGTGAGCATTCACGAGTGTGTGAGTATGCAGTGTGTGACAGAGTTAATGGATTTCCGCACCTGTGAACTTGATCCCGTGATCTGGAAATACCGTTTGTCTGACCACCTTGCGAGTGAACCATAGGTCAGCTTTAAAACCTGCAAGTACCATCATCATCATCATCAAGTATGCACTCACAGAGCGGATGCCATCTGCTCCAACGACCAGATCAGCCTGTGTCTCGGTGCCGTCTTCAAACACTAACTTCACGCCTTCGTCCTGAAGGTCATGGAGCGACGCAAGGCGTTTCTTCAGGTGTATGACTCCCTCAGGCACCTTGGACACCAACGCCGATTGAAGTCGTGTCCTTCGAACCCTTTGCGGGTAATATCTATCGGGAATATGGGTGGGTGGACTGGTCGTCTTGACTATTTGCCCATTCAAACCATTCCTTTTTCCCATCAACCATTAGACTCACGTCCAGAAACCAGTGTGAAGAATCATCAGAACGAAACATAGGTACATTAGTAAACATCAAAATTAAAAGAGAGTATTCACCGATGCACAACCCTCGTTTTCAAATGCCCCTTCACCCCGTCCGCCGCTCCCAACAACTCGAGCACCCGCCAGCAATTATATCCGATTCGGATACCTGCTCCGATCTCCCGCAATTCTTGCGCCTGTTCGAACACGGAGACGTCGACGATGTCGGGAAGCGAAGATAAAGCGATGGCAGCACCGAGACCTCCTGGACCGGCCCCGATGATGGCCACGCGAAGACGTCTTTTGGAGTCGGGAGCTGTCAATGCCATGGTTTTGCAAGTACGAGGTTGGCAAGTGGTATCCTTATGTACCTAGCGAAAAGAAAAATATGGTGAACAAGTACCTCATACTAACCCTTTCTTTCTCACAGGATATGATTTTGCGAAAAGAGATTCCATTGCTGCAGCGGTTTGGTTTATTTTTGTCATTGATATCGGTGTTGTGATTGTTCGTACCTTAGTAGTATGTTGATTGTCATGGCGTGCTGGAGCGATGCCATGGCGTGCTTGGATACAATACCTAGTAGGCAAGATAAGACTGCATAAGTCCGAACTGCTATTCTGAGACACCAATGATATAGCAATGTTACTATGATAGACATGCATTCAATAACCTGACATAGGTATCTATTAGGTAGTCATCAGTATCCCTCATATTGATAAATCCAGTAGGCATTACTCTAGCTGCCTTCTGGATCAGATCCGCTCAGTGCTCAATGTTGCAACGAAATCACCTACCTTCGTAGTATTCATCCCATATCCGCGCTGTTTCCTGGCATATCTCGGTGACTCGGTCGATGTATGGCACTATTGTCCAGGAGATAGTGGCTCTGATTTTCTTGAAGTCCCCTTTGAGCATCGGAAACAGCTATCCATGGACCGCAACAACGTCCAAAAGGTTGTCTCGTGTAAGGTGGTCTTGGGAGACTCCTGGTCGCAGCAGCTTCGCCAATCAGCATGTGATATATCAAGCTGTGGATGGAGATATAGTCCGTCAGCGTCTCAGAGACAGATTGAAAGTACAGTACATCAGGATCGGTATGCATACAGTAGCTTGCAAGACATTGACATACCTATCATCTCGTGTCTTGGCTTCATCACTAGGCTATGATCACCTATGGAGTGTGGTATTCGTCTCTCAAAACTGACGATAGAACATCGGCTTGAACAAGCTGTCAGTGGATTAGAACCTGACATCTCGTACGGAAATGTGACATGAGCCAAAAGAGAACCAGGACAAATACTCGGAAGACTGAACCACAATGAAATCATGAATACCTACTAGGTACTATTTACCTCCTCCACGCTTACAAGTCATAGGTATACGTCGAGCGATACAGAGTTTAGAAACTCAGACGGCGTAAAAATATATACAAGTGAATTGGAAGGGCCTGCGACAGCTTGCCTCTTACAGGCACGTCTTGCAAGCAACGCGATAGCCGGCGAGCAGCGGTTGATCAAAAGTTGGGACGGTCAAATCTCTGGGGGAAAAAACCATCTATATCAGTAACTGTCCAGTAATAGACACTTAGAATTTACCTACCTGTTTTTACTTACACAGTATCGCTCTAGACCTTGAACGACGAGTTGAAAACAATGTAGAATCCGCTCAAACTACAGGTATGCGGTGATTATAGTTGAGGAAGGTGCTACCCAGATTCAAACCAATTCGGGTCGGATAGGAGCAATCCGCAGCTCATCGACAGTGTTAGAAGTGCTAAATCATCGTGTTACGAGTCACTACCTGTATATACCTTATATAGTGATCAACCGCGGTGGGTTGTTCTACACGATGTCGAGTCGCTGTATCATAAGATAGGTAATTACCTAGTATAGTATTATGATGATAATATCAGAACAGTGTTGACATGGGTAGATACTCCATCCAGTTTGGCAGTAGTTTGGCAGTGCTGTAGCAGTGTCATATAGAGAGGTTTCGTAAGTTGGATCTATCCAATCTCCAACCTTCGTAGCTTCTTCAAACGGTCCTCAAACGATGCCAACAACGAGAAAGCTGTATGACAAGGAAGAAACGCGAGGCCGAAGGAAGGTTGCGACATAGGCGAGTTATTAAACAGTAAGCCAGATCTCGCCTGATCTGAGATACTGCTAACAGGGGACCTATTGAAGTGAGTGAAGAGGGCTTTTCCTCGTAGAAAGCTACAGGCTCATAGGCTGCGTCAGCGGTCGGGCTGGGTTGCGGGTTGCGGGTACCCGACCCAATTGAATTCACTGGCCAAATTAGGTTGGATTGACGACGAGTATTGCTCTACCCACGCGGGGTGTTGCGCAGGAAGTAATGGTTGGTATTGCTGGAAGTACCTATAAGCCTAGCTAGTGGTACACTGGTAAGGGACTATGAGATGGCTGCGTTAAGTCATGGCTGTTGCAGTCCTCGTGAGATGTAGCAGCTTGTCGTTAAACGACTCACTCACTCATGGTATCGAGCTGATGTCCCGCCATAGCGGCTCTGTGGGATCCAAAGGTGTGAAGAGATGCGCAATAAGAAATAAACCTGTGGACACATCACTCGTGGAGTCACGACTCGTGCACGACTTATAGGCTCAGACGCGGCAGGAGCGAAGACTGAGTGAGTATCGTCGTTCTTCTCTAGAAAAGACGGTCTCTGCGTAGGTATGCAGTAGGGTCCCGAGCGACCGGATGACTCTGTGATCAGGGTTAGGAACGACAAAATCGGGAACAAGCTCTTTCAACGCCCGGTCTTGAAGTCCAGGCCTCTTTGTATACTATTCTAAAATGCTGTGGTGAGACAGTAGACAAGCGACAAGTACTGTAGGAGAGAGAGACTTTGGTAGAAGATAGCTAAGATACAGTAGTATTTGGGAAGAGAAGCAGTAGCTTCCTTCTCGGTCTACTTTACTGGCAGCTCAGCTGCATTTTCTCCTGTCACGAGTACTTGTGGTGACAATGTCACACGCCCTCCACTGTTTCTTCGATATTCCAGCGATTTGACGAGGGCACCGACACACTATTACAGTAAATATAGGTAGGTATATTATGTAGGTACACACCTAGGTACATACTTAGGCAGTATATGCCAGTGTATCATATTATTATTATACCTTATCTCTTCAACATCTTCATCACTAGGATAGTAACATGAGAAATAACAGCTGTTCTAAGGCAAGGGATATATATGGCAGAAAGCATTTCATGTACGACAGGCAACTGAGTTACCCAGACTTTATCCATAAAGAGAACCTCATGGGAATATTTTATTCCAATCCGAGAATACCGACTCTCCGTGCAGAGTAACGACGACCAATCACGTCCTGAGGGCATCATCAGGAAATCTGCAAACTCACTGCGGGAAAAGACAGCGAGGTTACTAGGAAGTGGGAGATCCCAGGCCCTTGATCAAAGCGAATTGTCCTCCATGTGCTGTGTGCCTACAAGTTTCTCATCGCATCCCAATAAGGACCCTCTCCGAGGTCGTCCAAAATGACAAGGCTCCCCCGACATATTAACTCTTGCGCCGAGGTTAGCATGCGGAGGATACCGAAAGTATCGTAGACATACTGAACAAGAGAGATCACTCAATAGTAATCTGAATCTGCAATATCCCGAGGTATGTGCCTAAGAAAGTGGCCCTGATCTATAAAAACAGCGGAAAATCGATACCTTTGATGATCGACGGATTGAGGGGACGTTCAATCGATTAGGGAAAGGAAAGCGAAGCGCAAAGCGGAAGTTTTAGGCGGAGAATGGAGTCTGGAACCAATGGCGAATTTAAGGACGCCCTCGTAACTATACTATACCATTCCCGTCTAATCCGCTGTGAACTCAGCTGAACTGATACCGCATGGAGACAATGTGAGTGAGGGAAAAACAGGACCTTCTGCTTTGCATTTGTCTATCCTGGTGTGCATGAGGCAGATCATATACTCAGTCTGTGCATCTAGAACTTCAAGTTCCATCCTTCCCCGGAAAACACGTGGATATTGCTTTGCGCGCCTCGAGTTTGAGACATTTCTCAGCTATTCAAGGTCCACGAACTTATACACATTGCCTGCAATCACCATCGACAGATCACTCATACACCCACGAAGCACGTTTTTTCCACTGCACCTCGATGCAGTCGCCGTCAGCATGAAAGCGCAACAAGCCGACTGGCAACGACTGTAAGGATATAATCCAGACGCCACAAGGTACAGGGAGTCAACACTGGCGCCTAAGAGGCGCAGCACCATGCGACCAGCAACTGTCACCGGCCATCCATTACTCGGAACATCCGTCGTAGTAGCCGAAGCCTAGGTAGGCTGTCCCATTTCCGCGCCTGTTCAATGGCGCCAAATCATCCGGCGGCAATGCGCTTTCTTGAACCGCATTGGAACTATCTTCTGATCGCGGCTTCGGTAGCCGTTGCACTCCTGGGAGCTTTTACATCTACCCAATTGATGTGCCAAGCAAGAATGTCGCGCTACCTATCCGGGGTCATCATATGGGTTACTCTGACTAGTTTGACCTTTGGATTCTGCTCTATATGGAGCCTCCACTTTGTTGCGATGTTGGCCTGCGAGCTGGATCTGCCGATAGGATTGGATGTAGGATGGACGATACTCAGCGCCTTCCTAGCGGTAATCTTTACTTTCATCGCATTGGCCTCAGATCTGTTGTGGGAGAGATATCAGCGTCAGAAGCGCAGACAACAAACAGCGCAGCGGCGGAAGCCCCGTCACCTACAGTCGAATGACCGTATGTCGTTAGGACCGCCAGGGTCGGAAGAGACCGAAGGACTGTTGAGCTCTTTCCGTCTCAACATATTCCATAAACAGAGCGACCCGCTCACATCTGATGGGGCTTCCCAAGCACCCGGGGGATCTCTTTCGCTATCCGCCAGTGGAGGGTTTAACGTGTCTACCGCGCCAATCAAGGATCCATCTGGTGTCCCTTCCTCAGCGATCCGGTCAAAGATGCTCGAGCCTTCAGTGTTGCAACCTCCCAACCGGCGCCTCTCGTTTGTAGACAGAGTCTCACACGTCGACGAAGTAGAAACAGTGTATATGGATGACTATGGAAGAGATGAGGACATGGATGAAAGCAACCCGACGTCGGAAGAGAGCTCGAGCAGGTATACAGGATCGCGCCATTCTTCTGGTGTAACATCAGATACGAGTTTGTCTGGTCTTGGTGGATTAAGTAGTGTAAAGCCCCTCAAAGAGAAAGCATTCGGGACGAAAAATCTGTTCAGCGTAACTGCGATCGTTCTATGGGATGGCCTGACGTTTCCCAATATCTCAAAAGGGTTTTTCTGGTCCCTAGCGATAACAAGCATGCATTATGTCGGAATACATGCATTGCGGATACCGCAAGGGTTGGTTACGCTCTCAACGGGTTTTGTTATTCTTTCTGCTGTGATCAGTTGGCTGGTCTGTTGTATTGGCAGCATTCTGATGGCTCAGATGGAGACTCATCTAGGTCGGCAGCTCTTATTTGCAGCAGTCGCTACAGTTGGGGTTGCAGCGATGCACTTTACAGGTAAGTTGCTCTGGTTCTAACGTCTTATTCACGCTGACAACCAAATGCAGGAATGAGGGCTGCAACATTTTGGTCTTTTAGCCCACCGTCCGATGAGAAGACCAGAGGATACCCGATAGAACTGCCCATTGCAATAGGATCAATCGCAATAACAACTTGCCTAGCGGCCAATGGATTATTGGCTCATTCTGCGACCGTAGCACGTAACAAGCTCGCAGAAGTTGTACGGACGAGAAAAAAGCTGTGGGCAGCAATCGCGCAAAAGGAGAACGCAGAAGCTGCGGCGTTGGCGAGGAGTGAATTCATCGCTTCAGCATCGCACGAAATTCGCACTCCTTTACATCAATTGCAGGGATATGGCGACTTGCTCTCAAGGACGAAGCTTACCGAGGAAGGTCGCCTACTGCTATATGCTATTCAGGATGCCACAAGGACGTTATCCTTGATCACAACCAATGTTCTTGACTGGTCTAGGCTGGAGAAGGGTGAAGCCGTCTGTCGCCCAACAGCTTTGGACGTAAGGAATGTTTGCGAATCGGTCATTAATCTCCTCCCCAACAGAGATGATGACGTCGATGTCGAGCTCCTTGTCGCGGTAACCCCTGGGGTTCCTCGTTCGCTTTTCATCGATGAGACGTACCTGCACCGGATCATCATGAACTTGGTCTCTAATGCACTCAAATTTACGTCAACCGGATACGTGCTCTTACTCATGGACATGCAACATGGCAGTCTTTTTATAACAATCGCAGACACTGGCATTGGAATACCAGAGTCTTTCCTGCCGGAACTGTTCGAACCTTTTAAACAGGCTCAAACAAGAGGTGCGCAAAGAGGTACAGGGCTCGGACTGAACATCGTAAAACAGCTTCTAGAGAAGATGCAGGGGACAATATACGTGGAAAGCAAGTACAAGGACGACCCCAGCATTGGCCCCGAGAATGGTGGCACAAAATTCACTGTCAGAATACCAATTCAATCCACGGCAGCTATACAGGCTCCCGCTCCTCAAGAGCGGTCGACAGTGGCGTTGGTCAGCGATCATAGTCGCCGTCTGACGGAGGGCTTCCGCGTGGCTTGGGACGCTTACAACGTCGACGTCCATCCGGTCAGTGACATCTCTGATATATCACCTGCTTGGAGCTACGTCTGGGCGGACGCATCTTACCTCAAGGCCCATCAGGATCTTGTTCCTCAGTTGGCAGATGGAAACTGGCTCGTCCTAGTACCTTATGACAACGAGGCTTCACTGTATGAAGTTCTTGGTAGCTCACCTGCGCGGCAGTTCCTTCCTATCCGCAGGCCCTTGATATGGCATCGCATTGTAGACAGACTGGGTAATGGAAATCGTGGAAATCGTGGAGCCGGGAGCGCAGAGACCGGGCCACGAATGGTCCGCTTTGCCTCGGAGGTCAATATATTCGGTGGTGCTGATGAGCACAGTATACCTCCGGATGTGTTTCCGTCATCACCCGCTGCCTCTTCATCGGTAAATCCTCCATCAACCACCCCCAAAACCGTCTTGCTGGTCGAGGACAACAAGATCAACCAGAAATTGGGTGCGAAGATGCTGAAGACGCTCGGATATGAGGTTCTCTTAGCCAGTGATGGGCAAGACGCCATCGACATGGTTGTCGAACACGATCATACCATCGATCTGATTCTCATGGATCAATCGATGCCCCGAAAAGACGGGCTGATGGCAACGAAAGAGATTCGGCGCTTGGAAGACGACGGGACACTCAAGGGGCGGCGAGGCACGGGTGGAAGACGACCGATCATCGCGGCTACAGCTGTCGTGGGGCCGCGAGCCGAGATGATGTGTAGACAGGCTGGCACTGATGGGTTCCTGGCCAAGCCCTTGAGCCTAGCACGATTGAAAGAGGCATTGGACATGTTTCTAAAGGAGGAGTGACGAGACATGATTGGATGAGCGTGTTTGGATTCATGTATACCCTATATACCAAAAACGGGAGGCATCATTGGTTCTAGATTCTGTGTTCTTAGCGATTCTGTAGGTGTCGAGATATCATGTTTTGACACTGAGTATGTTTGTACAATTCCAATCTCATTCAACATGCAATCTTGTGACTTCGATGAAAGGTAACAGCGTGCAGCAGAGTGAGTAATTAAGTATCGTAGGTGTAGTCTTTCAGTACAACTCAGGAATTGCTAGAGCCGGTAGAGTACTATAAGGTCCTCAGTGGTTCGGTAAACCCTAGATCTTCCCTTGTAGTCTTGCACGGCACGAAGCGAGGCTACCCAGATCTCCATCTGTTCATGTTAAAAGGGATTTGTCGTGTCGTGGTTGTGGTTTTCTACTAATTACAGATTGACTGAGATGAGATTTCAGAGTTCCGAGAAATGACGTAGTTTGGTGGTTAGCCTCAGGGGAGAGCAGCCCTATCGCCCTATTGCACCTATGCGAGCGTTATGTCCATGCCAACAACCCCAGAATATCGAGATTGCGGGGGATCTAAGCTCCAGAGTGGGTAGAGGCGACTTCATATCACTTCATGCTTCATTTTTGCTGTGATATCGACCGTCAATATCGTCCTGATTGACTGTTAGACCTCGCACAACAGTCGCTTTACCGTCTGTTGAGGAGGCCGCAGCGACCAGTCAACCGCCAAGCCTTTTCTCTCTCTGTTTTGCTCCACAAATCCCAGTGAAAATTCTGATCGCCGATTTCGAAATTCGAGTTGCTCAGTTCCAATTTCAACGCTGCGAGAGGGAAAAGCAGAGCACGAGCACGATAATCTTGTGTGCACGTTGTCCTCGTTAATCTTACTCTAGCGTCTACGCCGTCGTTCTACGTCTCCTTATTGTGTGGATTCTCACTGTTCGACACTGCACGAGATCTCGCAAGAACGCTGCGCTCTTCGAATTGGCTTCAACACCTTAAATCCCTCAGAATGTCGCTCAGCTTATATTTATTTTCGTGAATACATCCTCGTTGTGATTATACCCCTTCAATAATCAGGGTTGACCCAGTTGTGGTCGTGTGCCCTTTGTTGAGGCTCCCACGGCAGACTAACAATGCGCTGTTTGATGATCTAAGGACGATATCGGTAAAGTCCTAGAGTTTAGCAACCATGGCGAAGAATTCGGAGCTATTCGCACCACAGTGTTACTATTTGTCCCTCCAATCAAACTGCCTGCTTTCTCTTTTGCTCAGACTCAATACCCTTTCCCACCCCATTCCGACCCAAGGCCATACATTTCTCCCGCCTTCCATTTCCCCCTCAATGCACCCTCGCCTGTGTCACCCTTCAATCTGAGAAAGGAAGGAGGCGGTCTGAGACTGTTTAGAACCGATAGCTCCATTGATTAGTGACTTCTGGATACATCCACGTATCCAACGTGTTGCTCTTCGCATGCTCAACTGCTTCCCAAGTGGGGCTCGGCCATTTGACTTCCCCGCGAGTCTCCGCCCTCAGGGAAACCCTTAAGACCAGCGGATTCTCCTCGTACTGAATCAATTCGATTCTTCATTCTCGCTTCTATCTTCCCGAGGTTGCGAGACGAGGACGCGAGACAGTAAATCCCCAGGAAATTCCAGTTTTCTCACCTCCCCTGTGAACAACATGGCTTCCCGGCGCGGGTCCAATCTCCATGATGGCAGCGAGATGGGTACCACCGAGGTTCCTCTGCACTTTCCACCACAGGATCACCTCGCCGAGACCGACTCTCTGAAGAGGCTCACTCTCGATGCCAAATTGGCTACTGACAAAGAACACAAGATGTCCTTATTACAAGGTATCCGACTGTACCCCAAGGC
Source organism: Pseudophaeomoniella oleicola (assembly GCA_003868215.1). NCBI lineage: Eukaryota > Fungi > Ascomycota > Eurotiomycetes > Phaeomoniellales > Phaeomoniellaceae > Pseudophaeomoniella > Pseudophaeomoniella oleicola. The sequence goes on from QWDQ01000069.1 coordinate 24,156, forward strand.
CGTCGCTTGGAGTGTCCTCATCTCCACATGCATATGCATGGAGGGGTATGATGTATGCCTACTCAGTAACTTCTGTGAGTCCACCAGAGAGACAGGTCTCTTATATAAGCCTCGAACACAGCTGATCGCGCCTTTTCTGTCACATAGACGGCTTTCCTCAGTTTAACCGAAAGTACGGTGAACAACTTTCCGACGGTAGCTACCAGGTACCAGCGCGGTGGCAGGCTGGTCTTAGCAATGTAGGTTCTACCAGAATGTCTGTTGTGTGTGGCTCAACGTACTCATACGTATCGTGATTTCCAGGGTGCCAATGTCGGAGAGATAATAGGCCTGTTCATCAACGGATACGTCTCAGAACGCTTCGGGTACCGGTACACCGTGATGACATGTCTTACGCTCATCATCGCCTTCACTGCCATCTTCTTCACCGCAAAGGACGTTGTGGCTCTTCAGGTAGCAGAGATCCTTTGTGGTATTCCGTGGGGCGTGTTTCAGACTCTGACCATCACCTACGCCTCCGAAGTCTGTCCGGTCGCCCTCCGAGGTTACTTGACTACCTACGTCAATTTCTGTTGGGGTCTTGGCCAGGTGATTGGCATTGGTGTCATCAAGTCCATGCTAGGGAGAGATGATGAGTGGGCATACCGTATCCCCTACGCCCTTCAGTGGATGTGGCCCGTTCCACTCCTGGTCGGGGTCGCATGCGCTCCCGAATCTCCCTGGTGGCTCGTGCGGAAAGGCCGAATTGAAGACGCGAAACATGCTCTCCTTCGCCTGACTAGCCTGAATCGGGAGACAGAGTTTGACGCCGATGAGACTGTCGCAATGATGCGCCACACAACCGCGCTTGAAGAAAAGATTACACGGGGCGCCAGCTACCTCGACTGCTTCAAGGGTACAGATCTCCGCCGCACTGAAATCATCTGCATGGTTTGGGCGATTCAGAATCTGAGCGGAAATTCCTTTTCGAGTTACTCGACCTATTTCCTCGAACAAGCCGGTCTTCCCACATCAACCTCGTATGACTTCGCTCTCGGCCAATATGGCATCAACATGGCCGGTGTGTTCATCGCGTGGTTTCTCATGAGCTTCGGGTTCGGTCGAAGGAGCCTCTACCTTTACGGCCTATGTGGACTGTTTTCTATGCTCCTGATTATCGGCTTCCTGGGGCTCGTACCAGAGTCTCACCGAACGCAGTCATCCCTGGCCACAGGCTGTATTCTACTGGTGTGGGCACTATGCTATCAGCTAAGCGTCGGCACAGTCTGTTACTCTCTCGTCGCCGAAATCTCCACCCGCAGACTTCAAATCAAAACCGTTGTGCTTGGTCGCAATCTCTAGTAAGTCCAACCCTGTGCTATCCCCACCCGCCCTCGCATTGCCTTTTCTTCCCTTTCGAGCATCCAAACTGACTGTCCTCCTCTACAGCAACATCGTCGGCATAGTTTGCTCCGTTCTGACTCCTTACATGCTCAATCCGGGCGAATGGAACTGGCGCAACTACGCCGGCTTCTTCTGGGCGGGGATCTGCTTCCTCTGCATTGTCTATACGTACTTCCGCGTTCCCGAACCTCAGGGTCGGAGCTTCGCGGAGTTGGACCTGTTGTTCGAGAGAGGCGTCAGCGCGAGGAATTTTTCGAGCACCAATGTTGATGTCTTTGATGTTACAGTTGACGACAATGCGGCGAGAGAATATGTTAATGGTGATGATGAGAAGCAGATCGAGGTGGGACTGGGAAAGAGTTGATGGCTACACTGTCAGGAAGAAGACTTGTAAATCCAGAAAAGAAGGGGATACGAGCACGCTCTCGCGAGACAAGATGGTGTCACTGAAAACTATACCGTCAATGACACACCATTGAGTGGAGACGACACTCCATCGAGGAGACAGAAAGATGGAAATCAACTTCACCATCGCCGAACCAAATACCACCGAAGGGGGAATGACCACGACCGAGGAAACACAACTCCTCCACCTTACCGCCTCCTTCCCCACCCTCCCACGTCACCAGACCTCCCTCGCTCTCATCAAGCGCTCTCATCGCGCCACAATCCCGAACCAATTCTTTCTAACGACGACAACGACGACGACTTATGACGACCCAGCAACTTAATTTCCGATTCCTCTTTTCCCATTTCCAAATTCTCCCATTTTGTCCGCTATGTTTCCTTCGTTGTTAAACCAACAGGAGCAAAATAGGGAAGGTGTGGAAGGGAGGGGGATCGAATCACAAGCTTATATCTACGTTACGTATTATCAGTGAGCGGTTTCTTTTTTTTTTTTTTTTTTTTTTTTTTTCAGTACTTTGCTGATTACCTTTCTTCTTCTTCTCAAATAATGTATAGAATCTTAAGAGATGACGATGATGATGTATATATCTGTATATATATATACGTACCTCAACTTATAGATATGTATTTAATTATTACATTTGCTCTTGAACTTTCAAGGGAAGTGGTGGTTAGATTAGCAGCAGCAGGAGGAGGAGGAGGAGGAGGAGGAGGAGGAGTAGTAGTAGTAGTAATAGTAGTAACATCTACTTATCCAGGTAGGTTAATTAGGTATTTATGGCATTTCTCCCTTTTCATATCATCTCTCTCTCCCTCCTTCCTTCCCTCCCTCCCACACACACGATGTGAACCAGCACCAGCACCAACAGATACCTACCTACCTTAGCTACCTTATCTTACCTAGGTAGATTATTATCATCATTTTTCTTATCCCGACTCAGGAACGACGGCGTAGAAGCCTATATTTCACACACCACCACCCAAATACACAAATCAGTATATATTTCCAACATATAGATAAGACACACTTTGTCTCTTCTTTCATACACACCGACGTAAAATACGTACCGTAACTTCCATCGTCTCCGCCGGTCCAACATTGAACCTGTCTCAGGTGCGCGTTCGTCCAGAGCTGTGCTACGTCGTCGCGGTCGTATTTGTAACTGCTCACGACGTGGAGTTTCTTGTGGGCCGGCAGGGTGATTTGGTGGTGGGTGTGGTCGGATAGGTCGATGGTTGTGGTTGTGGCTGGGATGAGGTATTGGGCGTGGCGGCCGAGGGGGATTTCGTATTCGCCTTGGACGTGGAAGGTGTGCGGGTCGAAGACCGGTGGGAGAGGTGAGAGGAGGGAATTGGCGTGATGGATGACGTTGAGGATGAAGCGCGCGTTGTGGGCTTCCGGGTCGTTATAGGCGGCGTGCACTTTGGGGGGTGTTTTGCAGCCGTCGATGCCTAGGAGGAAGAGAGGGCAAGATCGGGCGGAGGAGGTCGTGAAACTGGCGAGGAACGCGGCGGCTTCTTCACGGGTGAAACTGCCGATCGTGGAGCCGAGGGAGAGGATGCATTTTGATTTGAGGTCAAGTTCAGATCTCTCGAGCCATGATCTGGCGTCGTCGTAAGTCCCCAGTAAGCCATGGCAGCGAACAGTCCGGAAATTTGCTGGTGCGATCAGACGCAAGGTACGTTCCAGTTCTGACTGATCCAGATCCAGAGCATAATAGTCGGTGGGAATTCCGAGGTCTTCGATCGCGTCGAGAATCAGCTTTGTCTTTCGAAGATTGCTGTTCAACGAATGTCAATTCACTTCGAATGTCCATCACGCCGCAGTGGATGAAAAGGCTGGCCACGACTAATGAATACTTACCCACTCCCGAGTTCCAACAAGACCCCGTTTGGCTTCAGCATCTTGGCGATATCTGGTCCGTTCTTCTCTAGTATCCCAATCTCACTCCTGGTGAGATAGTATGAATCAGAGTATGTTATCGCTTCGAAGTGCTTCAGTCCTTCATCATTCCACAGCAGCAGAGGTGGAAAACTTGGGTCCGAGCCATCGCTTGGAGTTAATGACTGTCGCAGGGATCTCGCGAGATCTGATTTGTTCATGTCTGATCGAATGTCGACTATGTCGGCATCAGAGGTTGTCTTCTTCGGGAGAACAAGACCACGTATCGGCGAACTGGCGATGTCCCATCCCTGTGTTCCTGGATCCCCAAGCTGGGGTATAGCAACAGCCATTCCTGTACTGAGCTAGACAAGCCGTTGGGATAAATGCTTGCTCTCGACCAGGGCAACTTTGTACAAGAATTGTGCAGGTAGTTGAAAATTGCGAATGGGGGAAATCAAACGAGAGATTGAGAGAGGAAGTGAGCCTATATATGGAGTGTAGAAGATTCAGGCCACGACTGGCTTGTCCAATCCTGTGGGTCTTCTGTATTGACAGGCCTCTCGAACCTTCATGAGGTCACCCAGTGGTCTCTCTGATCGGCGGAATCTACGTTCCCCAGGACCGTGGTTCATTGCATCTGAGATGACCATGAATAACCAAAGCTTGTACCTGACTTACCACTGGAAAACCCGATGCAACTATCCCTGAAGATAGCCGAGAGTCGTAACGACTACCACGGCAGGCCGGATTAGACAAACAGAGCCGCAGAGTTTGTGAGGATGTTATGGCGTGCTCAGCCACAGCGTCACCAATGGAAGCGAAGTAGATTTTAATTGATCTGGAACATCAATAGGAGGAGACATGACTGGCTCAAGAGGACTGCGAGATGCAGGCAGAATGGCCACGACTATGCGTGTAAGCCATCACGAGGGATTTGCATGGTCAATGCGAGATGCTGAGGCGCTGGGATAGCGGGGATGGACTGTGAAGGGAGGGGAGTAAGCACGCGGGAGTAGGAATTGCCTCATTGCAGGCTGTTTTCTTCTCTTGGCTCACGGAGATACCGTGCAAGAATCCAATGGATAAAACTACTGGGGTAAACAAGTCCGGGATGGGGTGAAATTGCCGTTCATTCATTGATCGATTCTGTTGCGGTGGATTGGCAAAGTGTAGATACTTTGGAGAGTTGAGATGAGGTTTCTCCCCTCGGAATTAATTACGATTGCCTTACATAATCAACCATTCTCGTTGATCTACTCTTGTTGTCTCCTTTGTACCTGAATTGAATGTCAACATCTTCAACATCCTGCAAACAGCCGAGTGTAGCGCTCTTCTCGTAGACGTTTAGAAATGTTGGGACTATCGCCGGTATTGATAGCTGTCAATCCTTGGGCGGTAGTTCCATGGTTGCCATTCAGGAACACGTATCCGTTCTCTTCATCTCTGATTCTCCATTAGACACTGAACTCAAGATTGATGTCATCTCATTATCCTCCAAATCTACCATCAAACATCATGGCACAAAACATTCCCTCTCGCCTTACCTTGCCAGTCCTGTCGACACTGCTCGACGGACGGGTCGACATGAGACCGAAACCGGGATCTAGACAAAAGCAAATACCTCCTTCATACCACATATTGCACTGTGTGGTGTTGATGTGATGCGGTAGGGAGTCATTTCATCACAAGTCATATCATCGTCATCCAATTTTCGAGCATACCTCGTGTAGAGAGGTTGCGCATCCTATTTCCGCCTCAGCCACCACCCCCGGATCTTATTATCCAGACAGAGATAGTGCATGCGCGATCCAGTCTCTGATGTATACAGTAAAGTGGTGAGACGAAGCAGTAACATATACATATTTACATCTGCTATGGAAGTTGCTGGATCCCTACCTTCTTGAAATTGCCGACCTTATGTTTCTGTCCTGAGAGACGGATTGTCAGAAACACCATGGGATCGCTGCCCGAGTCAGAAGTCGATCTGCTTATAGTAGGCGCTGGACCGGCCGGATTGATGGCGGCTGCATGGGCAAGTAGATTCAACGTCTCGACTAGGATCATCGACAAGGAGCCCACGAGAGTACAAGCAGGTCATGCCGACGGCATACAGCCCAGGACTCTGGAAATACTTGACGGCTTCGGACTTGCAGACCAGATTATGCGCCAAAGCTGTCCCGACATCGAGATTGTTTCGTGGGTATGGTGGTTACACGGTATGAAGCCTCGTCTAGCAAAGCTGACGGGGGAGGCAGGGGCCTGATGATGAAGGGCACATTCAGCGAACGCAGCGAATAAGGTCGCAGATGAAAACCCTCAGTATCTTCCCGCAAACTGGCCTACAGCAGGGTGCGATTGAGCAGATCTTCGAGGATTACTTTCGCGAAACTGACAAGCTCAAGGTTGAGCGAAACCTCATGCCTGTGGACATCCGCTTCGACCTTGCAAAGGAGTGCAACCCAAAGAATCATCCCATAACTGTCATCTTGGGATGCACCAACACTCCCAATGGTCGGGAAGACCACAGGGATGTAGGTATGTTCAATGTGATTACGATATGTCCAGGCTGCTGACAAGAGTAGAGTTGGAAGGAGATCCCTGTGAGATCGTCTCCGCAAGGTATCTCGTTGGCTGCGATGGGGCACATAGCTGGGTGAGGCGCCAGCTGGGTATTAATAGAGAGGGCTCAAGTACTTCGGAAATATGGGGAGTCATGGACATCATCCCAATTACCAATTTTCGTAAGTGGGCTACCTCGAAGGGCACAAGGGCAGTCGCTTACAATACGATAGCTGATATACGGCAATCATGCGTGATCGACTCACCTTCATCACGCAGCATGATGACTGTTCCAAGGGAGAATCGTCTAGTTCGCCTGTACATTGAATTGTCTCCTGAGACTCCCACCGGAAGAACACCTGGGTCAGTAATCGAGGAAGCACAAGAGATATTGAAACCATACGAAATCAAGTACGAGCATTGTGATTGGTTCTCTATCTACAAGGTCATTGTCTTACCTCCAAGTCTCTCATCAACGATTGACCCCGGTTACAGATCCAACAGCATGTGACTCCGCAACTCAGCTATCACAATCGGTACATGTTCTCTAGAGTCTGTTTCATAACGCAGTCTTGCTGACCTTTCACCAGAATATTTCTTGCTGGAGACGCTGTACATACACATTCACCCAAATTAGGACAGGGCATGAATGTCTCCATCCAGGATGCTTTCAATCTCGGATGGAAACTAGGATCGGTAATAGAAGGCTGGGCCAGACCAACGATACTGCAAACATATGGCAGTGAGCGTCGCGAAGTAGCTGAACGGCTTGTTGCAGTGGATAAGGAGATTACCCAGTTCTATTCGCATGCTGGAGAAAACGAGTCTTCGAAGGACGGCAACCGCACAGAGAGAGATATGCAGAAGTTTAGGGATCAACATTATCGGTTCCTCAGCGGCACTGAAGTCACGTATGGCGGCAGTGTTCTCGTCGCGGATGAAGCTGCCAAGACAGGCGTGAGAGGCAGTCGTTCGCCACGAGAGCTTGCCGCAAATATACAACCAGGGCGCCGTTTGCCTCTGTTCAATGTCACTAATCACGCTGGAGCTTATCCAGTCCACTCACTGCGGCTGCTGGATAACAGCGGCCGATGGCGTCTCATTGTCTTTGCAGGAGACCTCGGAAAGCAGGCACTTTTGGAACAATATCAGATACTTGGCCATCAACTCGCCGACCCGGAGCCTCCTCTGGCTATCGGCAACCCACCACGAAACGCTATCGGTAGAGCGATAGATCTGCTCACCGTACATTGTGGCCCGCGTAGAACTATCAACATTCTCGACCTCCATAACATATACCATCCTTTTGACGATCGGCTGGGATGGGATTATTGGAAGATATATGTAGATGATCCTGACCTACAAGATGGCTTGTCCGTGTACGACCAGCTCGGGATCACCCGTTCGCATGGTTGCAGTGTGGTCGTTCGGCCCGACCAACATGTCGGATTCATCGGTCCGCTAGACGATATTGCGGCGGTCAGGAATTACTTTGCTCAAATCCTGGTGTGACACATACGGGCCACCGAAACTTGGCTTGGCTTGCTCAGGGAGAACACGCAGTAGATGTAGACCAAGCTCGAAATAGGTTTATCTCACGGCCATTCACTATCTTCGGATCCATGGAAGAAGATACGTAACGAGGTGGAGAGAGGGATGATACCATTCGGACATCCCCGACCAGCTTACTCTATCCTACATTCCTATTCGGGAAACTCCCATGTCAATGCACAATCACCAAGGCTCGGCATACCGAAAGCCTCGCAGGCCGTGCATTCTTCTCTTCTCGACATCGATTCTCTTTCACAGAACCTTCAAAAAAGGGTGTGCAGACGTGAAAATTAAGTCAGAATGCATCTGACACAGTTGGCCGTGGCCCTCTCCTTAAACCTCTCCCCTATCTTGTCTGCTTCCCTTCCTGTGGAGCACGGGGTGTCTCTCAGTGGTGGCAGCCAACGCCAGCACGTTCTCGTTCCTGAATCAGCAGCATCCGAGGAGTTCAACTGTGACCTCCCACCCGTGAAATCACCGCCATCGGACGGTCTACCGTCGTCCGAGGTATTTTCAAGTAAAGCTGCGGTGAAGAAGCAAGTTGAGAGGCACTCGGCGGTCGTGCAGGTACCGAGCATATGCTATGATGACTTAGGCGATTTCGATGAGGATGAGAGATGGCTGCCCTTTTATGACTTGCATGAGGTGCTGGAAGACTTGTTCCCATTAGTGTGAGTGGGCCCCAATCATCCTGTGAAGCTTATGCGATCCAACCCTACGTTCCGCTTGGGCGGGATGCCTCGCTTGCGAGCATAGCTCATGTCGGCCCTTATGCTGACATGCCTCCAGGCACTCTCGTACCAAAGTCGAGAAGGTCAATCGTTTTGGATTGGTCTATACGTTAGCTGGCAGCGATGACTCTCTCAAGCCAATTCTTCTGGCTGCTCATCAGGACGTTGTTCCCGTTGCAGATGCTAGCACCTGGAAGTACCCTCCATTCTCTGCTTATTACGATGGCACCTACTTGTGGGGTCGTGGTGCTTCCGATGACAAGAACAGTCTTGTAGCCTTGATGTCAGCGCTGGAGACTCTTCTTTCCAATGAAGCCTGGAAGCCCCGTCGTACCGTGATCCTCGCCTTTGGGTTCGATGAAGAATGCTCCGGTCGTAGAGGGGCTGGTTTTATTGCTCGACACCTCGAGTCTGTCTGGGGTAAAGATTCTATGGTTGCAGTCCTAGATGAAGGTGGCATGGGCCTCCAACTCATCGGCAATGACACGCTCTATGCTCTACCCTCGGTCCACGAAAAAGGCCACGTTGACGTACATTTCGAGCTCCATGTAAACGGTGGCCATTCGTCCATCCCATTCCCTCACACTGGTATCGGGATCATAGCCGAAATCATCACCACCTTGGAATCACATCCGTACACACCGAAACTGATCAAAGGCTCCCCAATGTACAACCACTTCGTTTGCCAGGCCAGGTACTCTCCAGATGCAGACGCCAAAGTCACGAAATTCCTGAATGATGGCGACCTCGAGGCTTTGACTGAAGAGTTGGTCAGCAGAGACCGTGGGACAAATTTCCGACTCCAGACATCCCAAGCGGTCGATATCATCCGTGGAGGAGTCAAGATCAACGCCATGCCAGAACTCGTTGAACTTGCCGTCAACTATCGCGTTGCACCACATAATTCCATCACCGAGATCCAGAAGAATGTCATCAAATACATCCAACCCATCGTCGAGAAGTACAGTCTCGCAGTCAAGGCTTTTGAAGGTGACGCAGCCTATCTTGCTTCTCTTGACGACGACGAGACTGCCCAAACCACCCCAGTCCAGGAAGGCATCGCAACAGACCAAGATGCCAGAATCGAGCCCTTATATGACGTATCATACAACGGCAGCCTGATCCTTTACGTGACCCAAGCAACACTCACGTCTCCTATCTCTCCCACCGTCAACTCCGCGGTTTGGGATACCTTTTCCGGCGTCATCCAACACTCGTTCGCGTTCCCGGGAGGAAAGGTGGTTCCTGCAGGAGAGCTGATGACTGGAAACACAGATACACGACACTACTGGGGTAAGTGCTGGACCTACCTGATATTACCTTCTCTCTTGTTTCTCAGACCGCTAACGGGTCTTCCTAGATCTAACCGAGAACATCTACCGCTTCACCCCCGGGAAAGAAGGCTATTCGGCCAATGCTCACACCGTCGACGAGCACATCAATTTCCAGTCGCACATGGACTTTTTGAAGTTCTACTATGATCTCATCCAAGTCTTTGACGCTGAGGATGCGTTTTGAGCCGTGAGCCGGAACTGTAGCTAGGTATCGACTGCACCCGCTATGTCTGTCCGTCGACTAGCTAGAAGGTAGGTAGTCAACCCAACGTCAGGATGAAACGGACGCGATGATATAAAGGAAATGGATCCGAGAAAGTGGCGCAATGCCTTACCTAACTAGACATCGAGGTTCCCTACATACCTACACATAACAACAGACCTCTCTCAAAATTGAAGGAAAATAAACCAAATTGAAGTTTTCCCCCATGATCTCATCATCATCATCCTCATCATCCTCTTCTACCAAAACCAACCAGTTCACATACGCACAGATCAGAATAGAGCATATCCACTACCTTACCTACCTATCTTATGTATCTATCAATCTATACCGTAGCTCTGCAGTAGATAATCACCTCCCACTTCTCATCACCTACCGTCCCGCTTCCCTTTCCCTTCCCTTCCCTTCCCGCTCTCTTTCTCCATGCCCGTTTTCAGCCTTCAATTCTCCACTCTTTTTGCGTCCCTCCTTTATCATCTACATCATCGACACTTCTTTCTCTACTACCTTTTGATTTTCCTTCCTTTTCCCAAGTCGCCCTTCTAATTTAATTCACATTATCAGTAGAAGCAAAAGAAAATTAGAGATCTTTTTAATCCGTTGGTTCGTTTGATTATTTGGTTTGATCCGTTTGGTTGAGAAAAACCACACTCTTTCTCTTTGTTTATTTTATGTGAGTAGGTAAGTAATTAGGGACTTCCGGAACTGGTTTAGTCCGAGAAAAGTTGGCGGTGCAAAGGTGATGATGATTATTATATCCACCACCGAAAGAGGAAGAATTATCATGATTTGAATAGTAAGGTAATTAGTTCGTTACTGATTGAATTATTGACTATGATGATGGTTATAGAAATGAAACTGAGAGAGAGAGAAGAAGAGGGGGGGGGGGGCTTTCGTAGGTATATAGCAATAGGAAGGAAGAGAAAGTGAGGAATTGGCGAGAGAGAACTACCTTACCTTCTCTACCTCACATAGGTACCTAGGTAGGTTCCATATCTTACCCAAGCAAAAAGCCAAAGGACATTTTTGATACAGTAACTTTACAGCAAAGAGCTTTGTTTGAATCACCCAAAAATTTCAAGAAGACCCTTCCTTCGTTTTGTTATGAAGTAGGAGGTAGGTAGTTAACTTACATAATAGACGTAGATAGATAAGGTACCTACTTCGGTGCCTTGCCCGTGCGATTTCTATCCGAGAATAGGTACATCCTACCTACCGCGGTACCTACCTTATCAACCACATCCTCCTGATCTTCTTCAGGTACCTTACATATATACTCGAGGGGGAACTACTATCTATCTACGAATTCTGCAAACGTTCGTCCAGTCAGCCCGCCAAAAGTCATCATATACAAACCGGGTCATCAACTTGCTACTTGTTACTTTCTGCTGCTTGTTGATTTTTATCGTTTTCAGGAGGAGGGATGAGGGTAGGACTCCTTATATGACGTCTACTCGAATGGATGAGAGAATAGGAACAAAAGGTGAACTTGAGAGGTATATGTCTCTCTACCTTGGGTTTTCGGGTTAGTTCACCCGACGACGCTCAATACTCGGGTTGGCTTGATGTGGAGCAATGTGTATGACGGCCGATCAATGGAGAGTTGAAGACAAAGAGCTTTCCGACAAGTGTCAGAAAACTGCTTGGTGACCTACATGTTTCCTTCCATGTGCAGCGATATGTCGTTTCCTACCTGCTCGATTACTTTACCTTATCCTTCTGATGGTGAGATGGGAAGAGGTTTAGGGAGGTCTTTATCTTAACCCTTTACTGTATCGATATCTACCTCCGTTGATCTACAGTGTCATGTCTTCCTTCCTTCCGTCTTCATATGTGTCGTATCCAGAGTCTCGGTTCTCCACCATCCCAAACGAAGAAAACTGTCCATACTCTCGGAATATTGGATCGTTATGGCAGGGTCCCCTGGACTTCATATGGTTAGGGTCCGGACGGCTTGTTTTGATCGACGGGCTCCCCCCTATGTCTCTTCTTCGTAAGTGATTGTCGCTCCAGTTCTGACGTCGCTGCATCGAGGAGGGATGGTCGTACTGTTTTCGTCTTTCCTGCGGTCGGTGATGCTGCTTGCTTTGGAGAGAGGCGGGAAGAGATGATGATCCTATGGGTTTGAGTGATGTGACCTCATGCTGGTAGATCGTGTTGTTTGAAACCAGCTTTTGACCGGACTCTGTTGAAGAAGGTTTGGGTATAAGTATCTCTGGTGTCGTCCGTGATATGTTGCTCTAGAATCAGCAGCCCAACGAATCCCTGCAAATACCACCCCCAAGGCCAGCCCTTTCCGTTCTTCACCTCCAGGAGATCTTAAGACACCGTCCTACCGTTCAAAACATATCCCAATCTCTTTCGACCATTACCTCTCATCCCAACAAGTCAAACCGGGATCATTCAGAATGTACTTCTCAACCATCTCTCTTTCTGCTCTCCTCCTCCTGGCCAGCACCAGCACCGCCCTCCCCTGGGGATGGGGCCATCATGACAAGGGTGACGACTTCCCCAAGCCACCGCCATTCGGCGGCTTCAACCACACTCACAAGCCCTTCCCAACGGCCCCGAAGTTCTCTCTTCCACCTTTCCCAACCGCCTTCCCGACCGGTTTCCCAAGTTTCCCAGAACATCACCCCAGCGGTACCGGCTTCGCCAAGCCAACAGGATTCCCTATGCCAACAGGAGCTCCGGCCGCTCCTGCTTCCCCTCCCCTTCCCGAGGTTTCCGTCTCGTTGGGCCTTGACGCTGGCGCCACTCTCTAGAGCACCTATCTTCGCCGAGAGCGAGATGTAGGGAGAGAGAGACGATAGGACCCCGTGAAATAAAACGGAAATGAACGAAACGAAAAGAATCAAATGAAATGGTCTCATCAACCCCCGCGGGGTACGGGGATCGTATCATTGATTCCAAGCAAGTAGAGCGGGTTCTCTCATCATCCCATTTTCTTCTTACGACGACGACACTTTCATCTTTCAACTTCAACAACAACGACCTTTTTCATTAATCATGAACATAAACATAGACGACGCAGAACAACAACAATGATGAGAAAGAGAGAATCTGTTGTATTAGCTTACAACTTTTCTCCTCTTTCTCTCTTCTTACCGTGCACATATTACGGGAAGGATTTTTCAATTCGTAACAGAAGAAACAATTATAGAAATAGATTTTTAGAGATGGAAATTTGATAGAACCAATACACTGTGTAACAATATTGTTATTATTGTAATTAAATGAACGAATGAATTATATAAGAAAGATGTTTTTGGACTTCTCTGATTGTTTTTCTGCCCTGGGAGTTACTGTACTGTATATACATACGGAGAATATTATAATCCGACGATATCTCTCAAGCTTTCCTTCCAGAATCGGGCGGGGAAATCTCCTCTCTACGCAGTAGTCACCATCCAACGAGCATCTGGCTACTCTTGGTTCTACAAGATGAGGCTCCTCTTCGAAGTAGTAGATGATATATTATTCAAAATACATTCAACGGGATATCCTCCCAGCTCTTTGTCTCTTTGTCTGTTGCGCCTCCATCTCCACGTGCTAGAAGCCTGCAATATAAGTCGAATACAATTGGATAATGACACTCCCGATCCTGAACTCATCCGTTGCGATACGAGGTGCAATGTGCTGGGAAAGAGATTGAGCGGTCTCAAGCGTATGCAGGAGATGTTTTGTGACGCTCTAGTGACCACCTGTCGTTGGGAGACCGAGCCAGACTTTGAAAGTGTCATAAATGAGCCATTGGAAGCCTGTACGAATCAAGGTCAGTATATTTATCGTGGTGTGAGCTCTTTGTGGAACCATACCTGTCAATGTACCGATCATGACGATTCTGACCGGCAACCCGTTCCAAAGACCCTTGAAACCGATGTTGCCGTAGATACGAGACACTGCTTTACCGGCAGATTCTCCGGCTGAAGAGCAACATTGTGTTAGCTGGCTATAAATAAGATGTGAGAGACTGGACTTACGTTGACGGTCTGCGTTCAATTTAGAAACCATGACATCGGCTGGGTGAGAGACGATTGCACATGCGATACCAGCGAGATAACCGGCCGTGAATGAGACTCCAGTCTGTTGCACAGTGTTGTAGGACTCCTTTGGCTTGCCCAAGAATTTGTAGATCCCCTTGACACACTCCTCGAAGGTCGCGAACTTGCACATGGTATACGGAATTTGACGACCCCAAAGTGGGTAGAGACCCTTGTAAAGTCCGCCAAATCCTTCTTTCGCCGTGACCTTTGTCCAGCCTTCTCGAAGATTCGATGCGTATGGTGGGAGAGTTGTCTGCATCCGGACTTTGATGGCTTCGAAGGGGCACAGGAACATATCGGCAATGGCTTCTGCTGAGGCGGATGCAGCAAGGAACACAAGCGTCCTGTTCATGTTTGGCGCCAATTTATCTCCGTATACGTGCTTGAAGATTTCGTAGAAACCGTATTTGCCTAACCCTTGGAACGAGTAACCGATGAATGTCGGGCTCCAACCAAAGAAGACTCCTTTCAATCCCTCTTTACCGTATATCTTCTTCCATCCGTCCATGTTGGACTTGTAGATGTTCGAGTCGACTTGCCTCCGGCATTTTACAAGATCAAGTGGTGTTACAGCAGTGTGTGTCGGACCGCAAGCGATAACACCACCAAGCATACAAGCTGCAAAGTACTTGGTCGAGTATGGGTCGATTTTCCCAAGAGGGTAATTGGGCACCTTCGGTGCCTTAAGACCAGTCTGCGACATGATGGGCACTGTAACTCTTAGAAGCGAGCAAGGTTGAAGGAGGGGAGATTGAAGAGAGAGCAAATGCGCGTCACTTGTTCGAATGGCTAGCAACAGCGGGCGTTAGGAGCGCAGTCTCAACGACGTATTCAACGCTGTGACTTGTTCGCTAGCTATACAGACCAGACCAGACCAGACCAGACCAGACCAATGCTGTCGCGGTATGCCCAAGGTAAATAATAGAGTAACAGGTAAGTAAGAGTGTAGGAGACTACAGAAAATAGAAGGAAAACAAATGAGGTACTTTCTTGCAGGACAACGTCAGTGTAGAGAGTCAAACCTGATCACACGTCCAATTCCGAGAGATCCGTAGCGTCGAGGGGACGTAAGATGTAGCTCGAGCTTTGCTGAAAGGGCGGATAAGCTTGCTAACTTACTACATGAGCTGGAACCGGAAGTGATGTCACTGCAAATCGTAGTACGTTAACGTTAACTGAGCGATAACGATTGGGACTAAGCCCGGCTTGGAATGCTTAATCAGTCATTTGCCGATAAAACGCCAGCAATCATAATAGCACAGTAACACGATATCTGCGATGCATCAGACCGTGCAGTCTCTTACTATGTATGTCTTGCAGTAATTATCAATCACTGCTTGAAGCATTACCAAGTGCTAGAGTCATCCCAGGGTTAGGGCACACCCAGAAAACCGTGAGAAGGATTTCATATTATGATCTGTCTATCAACATTTTCCATCATCAACTGCTCAGTGACCAGACTGCAGTGACTGCACACTATGTCCACAGTCTCGGATTTCGAGTGATTCTTCTGACAAGCAGAGCCGACAAGACCTGTACATGTATACTCTGACAACGATCGCACCCACGAGTGCCGGACTGATCAACATGATCAAGACATGAGACTCAGAACAGAAACAAGACCGCACCGTAAAAACACCCTTCCACATGATTCCAAGGCCGTTGAAGCCACCCATGCATACATAACCCAGTACAATGGACTGAAATGAAAATACCCTAAACAGTAATGCCAACACAGGCTCCACGAACCCCTAACTGATGCAACAGATGCTGCGCTCCTTTTCATTAAACAGACAAAGTGATGGTTAAAACGCAACAGGCCCCCTTAATCATGATGTATCTAAACGCCCTCCATTTTGTCGTTGCTTCGTTTGGTTAAGATTGGCTCTCATGCATTGCTCATGAGTACATCGGCATATGTACGTGGACTGTGGTCACTGTCGTTACCATCGGATCCAGTAAGACTGACAGGACTGTGTGAGCCGTCCCGCTCTTCGAGAATCTCGTCGGGTGGCGGCGAGAATGACCAGACCTATGGTCGTTAGCACTGTTTTCGACGCGATGCTATAGTAATAACCTACCTCCATCACTGTGCGACTCGCCCTGCTTGCCATGATGACCGCTTTCTCTTCCTCAAAAGCCACTCTCCAAACAGCTTCCGCTGGTTGACTCAACTCTCGTACCAGTTGACCAGTCTTCAACTCCCAGATCTTGACTCGACCGTCACTACCACCACTAACAATCCTGGAATCGTCGAACTGCAAACTCGTTACGCTATTATCGTGGGCGGCAAGACGATGGATGGGTTGATTTGTCTTAAGCGACCAGACACGGACAGACCCATCAGAGCCACCAGTAACGAGGGTATCGCCGCGCATTTGTAGTTGGCCTACTAGCGACGTGTGGCCCTGCAAGATTGCCATGCAATTTCCAGAACGAGGATCCCAGATGCGAACGCTGGTATCAAGACTTCCGGTAGCGATGCGAATTCCGTCGAATGCAATAGCGTAAATCTGACTGAAATGACCTGATAGAGTCCTGAGACAACGGCCTTCCGAAATGCTCCATATCCTCGCCGTTGTGTCGTAACTGCCAGAGACTACCAAATCGCCGTGGATACCCAGACAGCGCACACTTGCTTGATGGCCCACCAGCACATTCCTGCACACGCCTGTTGGGATATCCCAGATTCGAAGAGTCGTATCGCGAGAACCAGAGATGGCGGTGTTGGCGTCGGACATCTTGAGACAGCGGACAGTCGATGTGTGACCACGCAAGGTGTGGATGCTCTGACCGGTCGCCATATTCCAGACTCGCACGTCTCTATCGCAGCCCCCACTGACGAGAATATCGTCCCAAGGCACCATAGCCCATACACCCATAACATGTCCAGTTAAAGTTCGCTGGTGCTCACCATTCGTGTCGAAGACATGAATCTTGGCATTGTCGAGGGCCACCACAATGTACTTCTGCGTTAGATGCAGACTGGTGACGACTCCTTGATCAGGCGTGATGTGCTTATGAACGACTTCGCCTCCTTTACGCCAGGCTGACTCTATCATATACCTTTGCTTGAAATGAGATCGATAGCTCTGGACATTTGGTCTGCGTTTGATGCGGGGACTGTTCGGCTCGTACCCAAAAGAAGGAGTGGTGAGGTTTGGTGCGCTGCTCGAGGCACCAAGCGTCAAAGTATCATGTGTTCGCTTTGGTGATCTACCTGCAAAGCCGTAGGGGCCATGTGATGGCTTACCGAGAGACATCGGCGTAACATCTGTATCAGCAAAGTCGATGGACGGGCGACGGTAAGAATGCTTCTCGCATAGGAGTTTCCAAGTCATATCGTCATTGAGAAGCTCATGCCACTGCCTTGAGACCTGGGATGCACGAGCCAAGGTTTTCGGGTCATCAATGAAGGACAGCACCTGTTAAAAAGTCAATAAGAAAGATTGGCAAACACAGGGGTTTCATTTGAGTTGCTTACACGAAGTGACAGTTCAATGGGAAGATATGTGAATGGATCCTTCTTCAGTCGCGGACCGACAAAGTTATGCACAAAACTCAAGGACTGACTGTCGCACATATTCAAGATTTCCGCCAGAAACCGCTGTCTCTCTGCTCTGTTCAACGTCTTGAAATGCGCTCTTGCGTCGCGCAATGCATTGTCTTCGTTCTCGCCCGCCGAAGTCCAGCTAGGAGCCCTTTGGTGCGGTGTGGGACTTGGCGCAGGGGTTGGAGGTGATGCAGGCGCTGACGGTAATAGATTTGGTGGTATGGCAGTCGCTGATTTTCCAGGGGTCGGTAAGGGTTTCACATGACTTTGCGTTGGAGGTTGTCGAGGTTTTGCGGTGTGTGTAGAGATGGGTTGAGGAATTGGTCGAGGATGCTCGAGATCGGGATCTATGGAGGAAGCGCGCCTCTGGATCAGCGACGAGGGTCCGGCACTTGCAGCATCCATATTGCTCGGTATTCTTGCTTTCGGTTACAATATATCTGGCGCTGCTTGCATGGCAGTGTTGAGGTGTGTGCTATTCAGATTCGATTCCTCTGAAAGAGAGCAGCGCAGGGATTGCGCAATATGCAGCGTAATGGAGACGTTGCGGTGAATAACAGTCGGATCAGACAATAAATTTACACATATGATAGGGTTATGTCAGCGCCGAGAGCCCAGGTGATGTATCGTACTAGGTCACAACTCTCGATTCGATATACAAACAAGGATTTGTCGGTGGTGAGGAGGCACGACGGCCGATTAACGAGTGACGGGTGACGTGAGGGAGGTCAGTCGTGAGGTTGAGATGACTTAAAGCAGCCAAGCACCGCTATCAGCGATGTTACCGCTTAATCAGTCACAGCCTGCAAGCGGTAATGGGAGGAGCCGATGAAAATGACAAAGACAGCAGAAACGGAGAACTGGTCGGGCTGTCGCGAAAAGTGACCACCGGTGATGTGAAGATGAAGTGTGTTAGGATCCGATGCGGGTGACTCTTCTCTTGTGGTTACATGGACTGTGAGGAATAGGAAGGGGTGAGATGGATGGTGGGATTGTTTCGTTTGGCACCGGATCGTGCGACGCACTTTCTGCTAATCTTGTGTTTCGAAGTCTGTCTCGAGGGAAGCGCCGGAATGGGGGGGAGGGAGGGGATGGACGGTGACAATGACAATGTATAAATGAGATGATACCTGATTCAACAAGCCGCGAAACAATACCTTTGGCCATGCAAGCATCACCTTCATCATCCCTTTCCCTAAACCTAATGCGAGGACGCAACGGATAAGGAAAGGGACAGGGAGCGATAGGCAATAGCCCTCACGGCTGAAAACAAAGACTTTGCTTGAGTGGGTAGAATAGGTCTAGGCATTAACGAAGGAGGATGCAGTTAAACGGCTACTGGGATTCGCTACCGCACAGTTAGATCCTTGGGGGCCCTTTAGGTGCTGTACCTTGCCTGGACACGTGCCTAGAGTACCCGCCTTCCCTGCCTAACATACCTAAAACTAGTATATCTGCACCTGCTACGTACCTATACCTTAGTAAGGCATCTTTCCACTAATGACTTAAGTTATCCATGGAAATTATACGGAACCAGAATGATAGGGACAACTCCTCTCTCTTGCTGCCTAAGCCACCTACGATTTTGTTCTTCAACTGTTCGCAACTCACAAAGAAAGTCTCAATAATAACATATCGCTTGTATTTATTCGTGGAGATCATTTGCCTGGCATTTTTTCCATACAAGAAATATCAGAATAAGGCCATGCGTGCCTCCACGGCGAGATATCTGATTCATAGAGTAGAATCCACACGTAAGACGGCAAGGCAAGCTAAGAGAGACAACTGGATAGACCCGCCAGACCGCCGTTATCTCAACCGAAGTGGCACATAAACACCAGCAATGCCGGCCGCATAGTCTCGTCCACCACTCTTGATCTATGATACATATAAACAGTCGTACTCCATGACATGGTCATTGGCCAAAATGTATGCATGGCCATCATCAAGTCATCATCCAATCTTTCCGTCTTCTGGTCTTGGAACGCGATCCATAACGCATGAGTCTAGGATCCAGGTCCAGCTGGATAGATACGCATGCTGACAGTGAGACATTACACTTTCTAACTCTCCTTCTAGGACAACCGCGCGACCAGATCCCTGGCTGGTCTGACATCCTCTGACATCCTCTGACCTAATGGAAACACCAGATATGGATGCATCCTGGGATACCCGCCATCTTTTCACCATCTAGCAAGCTGAAATGTCGTAGTCTTGCACTTCCAAGTACACTGTACAATATAAAGGTCGCGGGAAAAAGTGTGCAGGAAAATGCGCATTAGTGGGCGTGACCGATTTGCAGGAACAGCGGCAAGACCATCCCAAATACAGCGGCCATCAAATCTCTTAGATTCGGTTCCTGCTGAGGCTGCTGCTGATCGCCCCTATCCAAATATCCGTTGGCGTGACCATTTGTATGCTTGTCGCCATTAGATGAGCCAACTTCCTGCATGGTTTGCATGGCGACGTATAGAAACGTCCCGCCCGAGAACAGCAGCAGCATTCCGGTCCACCACCCCCGATTTTGCCCATCTCCAAGGCCGCCCAGGCTAATAAACTGGGAAAGCGTCCATGTCAAGATAGCTCCGACAGGAGCGGCTAAGCTGAAAAGGACCAGATGGCCTCTTGTTGACCTCTTCGAAAGACCCTGTTTCAAGAGCACCGACGTCAACCCAAAGGCTGCAGGCGCTTTGTGCACCATGATAGCAAGAAAAATGATGAAGCTAAGCCCAGTATCCGCAGCAGACGAAGAAGCCCCCAAGGCGATACCGTCGGCGGCCGCATGTATGACGAGGCCAGTGGTTGTAGCGAAGCTTCGTGTCTGCTGTGACTGACTCTGAGAACCAAGGAAATCCTCCTCTTCGGCATTAGTCGCTGACCGTTGGAATCTCCTACCCAAATCATTCAATGCGATATGATACCGCTGCTGCGTAGGTTTTGATACATGAACGTGATGAGGTAATTTGTCAATCAAAAACATGAGGATGAAACCAGTGATAAGGGCAACTCCAATCCAGGCATGAGGCGAACCATGGTGATCCGCGTCATGCTTTGCTTCATCACTGTCCTGTGAGTCCACGTCATCAGCTGCATTGCCTAAAGCTCCTATCGCCCCTGGTTCAGTCGGTGTTTTAGGAGGATCGACGTTGATACCCTCTGGTATCACAGGTCCGGGGAGATTGAATGCGTCCGTATCTATAGATTTGCGCCGCTCTATCCAGTTGGTAGTGGCCACTGATCCATAGACATCCACCTGTGATCGAGCTACGAGGTGTCTCCGGGAATGTGAGGCACCTGTCGATTGCGCATTGTATAGAGTCTCAACGCCTTCTGGGATGATCACAATCAGTGACGTTCCGACCAACACACCCATCCCTATTGTCGATACTAGGCGCAACTGAGATGTGCTCAGTGAGAATGACAAAGGTAGTGAGCCAGCCAGGAATGACCTGGACTCTGGTCAGCACACATTTGCAAAGGGGGTATCGGCATGACTCACGCAATGGCCATTACAATGGCCAGCGCCAGTAAGGTGAAAAGTCCATCCATGATTGACGTAGGTCACTCTGATGTGGCTTGACTCTGTGCGCCGAGGGCGTCTATCTGTATAACCCAGAGATCATTATTAGGAGCTCAACGTCTTGATATTCTGTATTTGGCGAGAGGTGTCAAAATGATCCAGTTCCAACAAGTTAGAGGTCGGCAGTATATGTGCTGAGATGTGTCAGATTTGGCCAGATATCACAGACTACCACGGATGCAGATCTGTGTTCCAATTGAGGGTACGTTCCAAGGTGTCGCAAGCACAGAAACCAAACAACCGAGCAACTTCAACTTCGCTTTCAGCCACGGAAATGACGCTCGGACCAGCACTTTAACTCGTCTCCACTTTCGTCGCGTCTTCCGCCATCCAAGTTCGCCAAAAAGTCCGACGCGCGCTTACAACGTCTGGGGATCTTTCATCATTGCGCATTCACAATCGCATTCTCTTCAATTCACGGAGACAAAAGTCGAGTTTGAAAAAAGGGTCTCTGGTGCCCATGCTTTCTTAACTCGCATCAGGTTCAAAGCATAGCAGACTCTTGTCAGCTCTCCCAACTCTCCCATCTCTGAACCCGACGTCAGCTGTACCTGGCGATCCGTTATATTGTACATGGCAATCGTACCCTAAAGTGCCGAGAACGAAACATAATGGCCGGGGTTCTCCAGGAGTGTGCGTCTACGCCTCTATGGACAGGAATGAGCATCATTAGCTAACACGTCTTAGGGTCGTCAAATGCTAATGATGCTGTGCGCATTTCGATCGTGCAGCCAGACGCATCTGGCATGAAGCCACTGTCAACGTTTCATCCTAAGTTTACCTATCCAATTTTTGGTGAGGAGGAGCACATCTTTGGCTATCAGAACCTCGATATACATTTGCGCTTTGCCGCGCATGATCTTAGACCGAATCTCGAAATTTCATATGACAAAAAGTTCCAAGCGGTTGGAGGAACAAGTGCTCTTGATCTAAACAAGACATTGAAGGAGTGGATACCAAAAAGTCCGTATCATTTAGTCAACCTGACTGAGGACCACACTGATAGATTCACAGGTTCATTCCAGAAGACGGCTGATTTCGAGAAGTCTCTGAAGAATGCCAATAGTCAAGATTACAGACCGCCGGGGAAGCTCATTCACTCTTATACTAGGAAGGGCAGGAAGTTCGAAGTTTGGGCAGGATCAATGAGCGACAAAGATATCAAGGAAATGTTAGATCGAATCCAAGTCCTCGTATCGTTCTTCATTGAAGGAGGTACGCCTCTCAACACCGAAGATGTCGATTGGACCATCGAGCGTTGGACTGTTTATTTCGTGTACGAGCATCTGGAAGTTCCAGCTGATTCGTCCTTGTCTCCATACTCTTTTGTCGGCTATGCGACGACTTACCGCTTCTATTCTTTCGCACCTACGTCAAAGGGCGCTGATAAGTCCATCATTTCTAATGCGCCATTTCCACAAACCGACCCGAAACCAGTGTCAGAACTTCCATCACGCTTACGAATCTCACAATTCGTTATTCTCCCTCCTCATCAACATATGGGCCATGGCTCAGAACTCTACAATGCGATCTTCGATATCGCTCTTGCAGACTCCACCGTCCGGGAGCTCACTGTCGAGGACCCTAATGAAGAATTCGACCTCATTCGTGATGTTAACGACTACACCCGCCTCCTGCCTGAACTCATCTCTGCCAATATCTCCATCAATCCAGAACCTTTCGCTGGTACGCAGAAAAGACCACCAAAACGTCTTCCTACGGCATCACTCCTACCTATGTCTACCCTCCAGACCCTCCGCCATAAATATAAAGTTGCCCCTCGCCAGTTCGCCCGCATAACAGAGATGTACCTCCTCTCCAAGGTCCCCAAACACTGCCGCGCTCTAAGTGGTGCCAACATGATGAAATACAAGACCCACAAGTGGCGTGTCCCCAACGTCGACGAAAAAACATATTACTGGTGGCGTATGCTCTTGAAACAACGGATCTACAAGAAGAACAAAGACACCCTGATCCAACTAGACGTGGACGACCGATATCAGAAACTAGACGAGACAGTGCTGATGCAAGAAGGTGAATATGAGCTCATCCTTGCGGGCATGGAAGACAGGAAGAAGAAAATCGCCGAGTTGGAGGAACATTCGAGCGCGGAGACCAAGGGATCAGTAGCCGTCGTTGGCAGCGCGGCGCGGAAGAGGAAGCTGGTCGTGGAAGACGACGAAGATGAGGATGGAGATGACGAGGAACCGGCAGATGTATCGGACGCCAAAAGAGCCAAAACTTGACTTGAAAGAGGGGACATTATCATCTTTTTAACATGATGTGTTGATGGACTGTTGAGCAGAACCATTTCTCGACAACCAACCAATCCAATGTAACAAGAACACTGAACAAACAATGAAACAAATAACGTTAATTCCTTTAGCCTTTCTTTTTCCTTCTTGTGTGTTCTTACTGATGATGAATACCCCATCCACCACTCACTTTCATCTGAGCAAAGAGAGAGAGAGAGAGAGAGAGAGAGAGAGAGAGAGAGATGAGATTCTTTAAAGGTGTTGAACAAAAATGCTACCGAGATATTAGGCAGGCTATTATTGTCCTCCTTCCCTTCTTTATTTTTTTTTTAACCCTGGGTTGTAGATTAAAGGATAAGTAAGGGCAAGGTAGGATGTCCATGGACTACCTACATGAGTAGATATCTACCTATCCTTTGGAAACCGATGGCAATCTTGTGTATGTCTGCCTTAATGAATAGATAAATACGTAGGGTTACAGTAGAAGTAGCAGACCGTGCCCTCGCTTGGTTGCTCTTTTTTCATCCCCGCTCAATGTGATTAATCCAACGCAATCAATGAAATTTTGTTTGATGTGAGCAGTCACCTCCCAAAGCAGAGAGGGAACCAAAATTTTATATCAAAATCCTGCTAGGAATCAAAGAAAAATTTGATCAATTCCTAGTTAAGCCTCGCTTAAGCCCAGAGCTTTCAGCCTTCTCATGGCAGCGTCAATGACTGCTCCCTCTCGTTCCACCATGGCCATGGCCTCTTCGATCTTTCGTCGTTGAAGTTTAGAACTTACGCTGCCGCCGGCGGATCCCCCGAGGACCAACGATTGGTCTCTGAGGCTTGGAGCGGGTGACGCGGCGCGAGATGAAAGCTTGAGTTCTGATTCTTTGAGAGATTTCTCGGCAGGGGTGTCATTTGGTTTGGAGATTGGGAGTGATGGATCGGCGGGAGTGGTGGGCCGCGAGGCCGTCGTTGATGAGGGCGGGGGAGGAAGTGAACGGACTTGGGATAGGAGGGAGGCTGTTAGGTTTTTGATCTGGGAGAGATGGATTAGCTGAGAGGCTCTGAAATACGTAATCGAGTACTACGTGAGCTCTTACCTGATCATAGCGTGACCGCAAGGCGGCAGCTTCATCATCAAGGACTTTGCCACCTGCGTCATCCGGCTGTAGCCCGACGCTGCTGCTAATCTTCTGTATCTCTTCCATCCAAGCAACCTCTTTTGCGTTGAGCTCCTTCCCACGGTTTCCGGGGTCGCCTACCCTTGCAACTTTACTCTTCAATGCTTCATAACGGCTCACTAATTCAGTTTGCTTGGTGCTGATATTTTCAAACCTTTCGTCGAATGAACCCTTCTCATTGTCTTCAATATTCTCCTGTAGATCTTGCAGTCGCTCAGCCAGCGTGACCATTTGTTCCACCGCGTCACGGACTTCATTTCTGAGCCTCTCGACACGACGGAAAAGCTCAGCAGCACTACGCTCAAGAGTGACGGTCTGGCCAGAAAGTGTACGGTGGGCATTAGCCATGATATCAAGCGTTGCTGCACTCATTCTAACCTCAGACTTGAGGGTCGATCTGTGGCGGGAGGGCACTTGAGCGGTAAGATTCTGCAAAAGAGCGCCACCTGGAGGATTGTAGAGGGCATTTGATGGAGTGTACGGAGCTCGTACAGGCAACTCTTCAGGAGAGGCCTGCTCCGCGGACTGATGAGCCAAGTAGTTAGCGTCAATCATATCTCCCCCAGAAGCATCGTCGAAGATCACAGTATAAGGTTGTGATGCCGTGGCGGTTAACAGGAAGTATCCAAAATCATATGACTCCAACACCAGCGAAGCAGACAGATGCCCAGACGATGCACCAGTATCAGTTTGGTCAATGTGTAATATTTCTTCGTGTAATGTGATATCGGGTTCACATAGAACCTCCATGCGGAATGCGAGCCCGTTGTCGTCTGCAGTCGCTGATGACGTACTGCTCAGCTCTGACTCCAGTCGTGGAATCCATTCCGCGAGCGAATAAAACTGCACCGTTGACGCTGTTGTCAGAAAGAATCCGTACGATGAAAGAACATCTTCGGTGAAGGTCGGCCATTGGTCTGGAACATCTTGCACTCCTCGAGGGGCATCAATGGTGTCTAGAACTAAGAGTTCCGAAGCCTCTGTGTTAGGCACGGTAAATGAGGTCTTCTTAGTCTTCGGTAGCCACTGGCCTTCAACACCAGTCATGATTAAGCAAATCAAGACTCTGCCCGCAATTGTCGTTAAGCATACTGTGGTGGCCGAGCTTCCTTCTATCGACATCCCTTCATCCTCATCATCGATTTCAGAATTACTTTGGTCGATGCGGGCCGATATAACATGTATGTCAGTGACATCCAGTTCTTCCAGTTCCTCGTCGGATAAACTGGGAATGAATGGCCCTTGTAATCGTGGGATAGGACTCGGATTTGACGGTCGCTTGCGGATTTCAAAAGCCGGTGTGTCTTCGGAGTCGGGTGTACCAAGCGTCGGATCCTCCTCATCTATCTCCTTCACCCATGAAAATTGCTGCTTTATCGCTTTGGCCTGTTCAGAGTCGATCTCGCTCCCCTGGAGCAATGCAAGCTTTGAGACCACAGATGTAGAAAGCGATGGGATCAGGGACGCTGAAGGTCTCCACCGCGTTGGTAGAAGTGGGCACAGAGCATAGACATCACCATTCCTCATTGCTACCCAAAGTGTCATTGGGGCCCATCCTTCTTCGTCTTCGTATGCTTGTCCACCAAAAGAAGCAGAGGCAACTTCCATGTCAAAAGAGTCTG
The DNA here is from genome assembly GCA_003868215.1 of Pseudophaeomoniella oleicola. Classification (NCBI taxonomy): domain Eukaryota; kingdom Fungi; phylum Ascomycota; class Eurotiomycetes; order Phaeomoniellales; family Phaeomoniellaceae; genus Pseudophaeomoniella; species Pseudophaeomoniella oleicola. The sequence continues at coordinate 50,458 of QWDQ01000069.1, forward strand.
GTGAGAAGGCTTGCACCTTGCCAATTGCTGAAGGCGCATAGTCGTCGTCGCATGACTGCCCGTCCGCCAGCTTCTTCAGATCCACTGCCAGCGTCGGGTTGTCCATGCTGTATGTATTGTACCGCTCGAATTCCCAAACCCTGACGATAGCATCGGTAGTGACCGTGACAAGGCAGTCTTGGTGGTTGCTTGAAAGTGCCAAAGGATGCCATAGAGCTGTGATGACTGGCGAACGCCCTTCGCCGAGACAATGAGCGGTGCGGCCAATCTGCCACGTTCTTAATTTCAAAGGGCTTGGATCATCATCTTTCAGATGTAACCGGTCTGGTAGTATAGCAATGTGGACTGTATGCGAGGTCAACAAGGCCAAGAAATGGCCCGATGGCGAGGTGATAATCTGGCGAATGTCTTGATGTATAGAAACATTCAGAGTCTGTACCTTGGTCAGCAGCTGTATGCAAGTTTGGTAACAAACAGGTATACCCTGTATGGTGGTTGACCGCCATAGAGACTCTGACTTGCTCCTTGACGACTAACACCATGTGGTTCCCGTTCCCAAGTATTCTTCAAGTGCGAGAGATCTGCCCATCGTATTTGCTTTCCGACAACTGTAAATACCTCGGTCCCCCGGTGCGCCACAAGTCTGTGAGGCCCTTCGTAGACGTACTCTTCAGCACCAGATCGTGGGCTCATGAGCGCAGATCGCTTCGGGGAAGCATTTTCTGCATTTATGTCGCGGCAAAACAGGCCATGTCCTGGAGACGGCCTGGAGAGCCACGGCACGTTATAGCTCACAACTTTTGGCATTTTGGCGCGAACAGTCTCCCAAGATGATCCTTGACTTCTATGAACGTCAACAATCCATTCGGTAACTGCCCAAACAGCTGTCTCGCAGATATTCTGTGTACTGTTTTTGGGACCGCGCAAGGTGATCGATCGTTAAGCGCGTGATTTTTTGGAGAAAGCTCGGGGTCCCCTTCGCAAAGGTCGCGATCTCCCCACAACCAGTAACTTGCCTGGTAGTTAACATTAGCTCTTTTGGCTTGCGAGCTTCGAGCTTTGAACTTCTCCAACTTCATCAACCAGATATGGCGGCAACCATGCAATCAACAGTTGAACGACTAGATAGGCCGAGTGCTTACTATCTTGGTAGGGTATGCTCATCGTACTACATGTCGACAGGAGTAAAGAACGCTACTGACCTGCCGCGCATTTAGAACCGGAAGAGGAAGTTCGATCGAGACCGGGGCAGCGATGACAGAGACGGAGGAGAACCAAAGCCGGAGGAAGATCCCTTGAAAGATGCGACTACGCTTTATGTGGGCAACTTGTATGTCAACTGGTCGAGTATATGCGACGACATCTGTGACTAACACAATGTTTAGATCTTTCTACACCACCGAGGAACAGATACACGAGTTATTCTCAAAGTAATCACTGCTAGTCGCTGAAGATTAATGAGCAAGCGCTGATGTGGGCTACAGATGCGGTGAGATAAAACGGCTCGTCATGGGTCTCGACAGATTCCAAAAGACACCTTGTGGATTCTGTTTCGTTGAATATTATACACACCAAGACGCTCTGGACTGCATGAAATATATCGGAGGTACCAAGCTTGACGAGCGAATAATACGGACAGATCTGGACCCGGGATTCGCGGAGGGGAGACAATACGGGTGCGTCGAACGCTTGAGCCATGGAAGAGTAAGACTGACTTCGGAGACAGACGTGGTAAATCCGGTGGACAGGTACGAGACGAGTATCGTGACGAGTATGACCCAGGGAGAGGTGGATATGGGCGGGCAGTCGAGCAAGAACGCCTCAAAGAAGAAGAAGAATATGGGAGGGGCCGATGATACGGTCAATTTTGTAGGATACGAAGGCGTTTTAGGGGGGATCAATTGGTACGGGCTCTTGAAAAGAGGATACCCAGTGACAGCGATACAGCAACCCACAAATATGATTTTTATGCATGTTTATTCATCCCCTCAGAATTCTTCCAAGATATCAATTCTCTCAACCACCACAGATGTATCCGCATGTCCTCCGTAAGTTCCGGATGGAAGCTCGTACCGAACACATTCCCTTGCCGGACCGCGACAATATCCCCCGCCTGATCCGCGCTCTGTTCGATCTTCCCGTCCAGACGCTCGGCTCTACCGGGTAACATACCCATCACTTTCACCCCGGCCTCGACATCCGCTTTCACCTTCTCGCCCGCCGCCGTCATCATCTCCCTCGACGGTGCCACGACCGTATCTGTCCTCTGCTGCTCCGTATCTTGAATCCCTTCGGTCGTAGGTAACAGTTTTTCGACGACAGGAGCTCGTATGAAGACTCCTGGAAATGGCTTGGCTGCCGGTGCCCCTTCTTTCCCTCCTTCAACCTGTTGCGTATCGTTATCGACGACCCCTTTCAGAAACGGTAAGTCTATCGGTGCCTGGAAACTTTCCACTTGTCGCCCGAAATGGTTCCTGTTCACCCTCACATCTAATCCCCCGATCAGTTCCTGGCCACCTTGCTTCGTCCGATTCGCTGATTCGGAGAGGAGGATGAGACCGGCACATGTTCCCCAGGTCGGTTTCCTCTGGACCCTGCAAATATGAAATTGTGAGTGATCGACCCCCTTACTGATCAGAAAAGGGATACGGGTTATGTAGGAATTCAAAAATTGTAGCACACTAGAAACCCATAATCCACAGAGTAAAAAAAAGTAAAGCTCATAAAGCTACGCTTCAGGAGGGAAACCAAGAATTAAGGAGGAAGTGAGATGTAGAGTCAGAGAGAGAAAAAAAAGGCAACAGAAAACACACATACTTGACAAACTCCCTCAACCCTTCCAACAGCCCCGACCTCGCCGCCACAAGTGCAATAGCCGTACTCTCCCCTCCGGGGATGATCAATCCATCACACCTCTCCAATTCGGCCGTCGTCCGGACCTCTATGAATTCAAGTTCTTCCGGTTGTGACGGTGACGGTGACGGTGACGGTGACTGTTGGAGGGCGGCGGCTGCTTTTCGGAGGAGGGTGATGTGTTCGTGGAAGGCGCCTTGGAGGGCTAGGACGCCTACTGTGAGGTGTTGCATTTCTTTGGATCTGCTGTGGTGGTGGTATCAAGAGAGAGAGAGAGAGGTGTGATATATCAATGCCAGATTTGGCTATTTCTTTAGGAATATTGATTGGTTGGCGTGGTTGATTGGCCTTTGAGGGAAATTCAACACCCTCTCTTCGTTTGAATTTCTACATAGATTCGGATACAAATTCGAAAAGCCCAAGACACATCCCATGAAAGAGAGTTCCGGGTGTTGTCCACTTGTGAATAATATTGATATATGTGTGCAGTTCATTTCTACTGGGACGACGATGGGAGTCATGTGTAGGTAGTGGCGGCAACCGGACTCGGGTCGCCGAAGTCAGTCTTTCGGTTCCGTGATAGCGTTTCTGCTATAGACATACATCTTTTAAAGTCATAATACTACTATTGTATCTAAAGGGGAACACGGTTTACGGACAGGGATGGTTCATAATTCTTGTACCATGTTCTATTGTCGCGAATACTCGTAATAGTGTACAGATGCAGTCAATTCTGTGGCGTGGCAAGGGCTTTTGTTGTGGACTGCAATGCGAGACTCTCTCTGGATACTCATGTTTAGTGGTTGTAGAGTCTCTGGTCCATAATAGTCATTGAATAATCCTCATATATCTCGTAAATAGTCATCTGCGTTTCCTGCTTTCTTGGTAGCAGAAGTTTAACTAGATCAATCGGGAATCGATCACTGTTCATTTGTTGAGAAGAACAGTATATCCCACGGTCACGAGCTCCCTTTTCCAACCTGTCCTCAAACGCCCGGAATGCATTCACAGATCCCTGTGGCACATTGTTCCAACTGCCTCCAATCCAAGAATCTCCACTGCTGTTCGTTTTCGCCAACTAGACCCTCTCCATCCACCATGATGCTGACGATAAATCCTTTCCCCCAACCCCGAGTAACTACCTTGACCCGTTCCACCCTTTGACCATTGAACCATACATTCGTTCCTCTCTCAATATTGCCCCAATCCTTCTCGTCGGCGCCTTCTTCTGGGACGACAACATCCCTGAATTCGACCTCGCGCAGCCAACCAGCCAGTAAAGCCTCGCCTGTCATTTTCACGTACGCTTCCTTGAGGGCGAAGAACGTGTAGAAACGTCGTAGTTTGGCCTTAAGGATCTCTTGTATTGTAGCAGCAGGACCGAGCGATAATGGTCCATGTGTCATATGGGTGACGTCTGCTTCCGAAAAGACGTCGGCAAAGATGGAAATCCACTCATCGAGCCCGGCCGGCGTGGTAACATTGGGCCCACGAGAAGATTCTGTGGTACACGTTATGTCTATGCCAAGTCGGAGACTCGGCAGCGAGGATGTAGTCTGCGACGTTGGTAGCGGATTGGGTGTCACTGTCGACGACGCAGTCAAAGAGTGACCATGTTCGGTTGGAACTGTCAACGGTGGAACGGAGCCTGGGGGGAGGACGGCACCAGCTAGACCTACGAGGCCTGCTTGATGAGAGACGTTGAATTCCAGGACTGTCTGATCCTCTTTGAGCTGGGTCGAAGGAGCGGTGCTGGGATTCCAAAATGGCCGTCGATGCGGGTCAGGAGTTCGAGAAATGGTGATCTCGTTCCAGGGTACGCGTGCTGTCCGATGGATGTAGTAAAACTTCAGTAGGGCAGATGCCAGTGACATCTGCCGATCTGGAGGTCTCAAGAAGCGAAGAACGGACGATTGGATCTCCAATGGTAGAGTGGAAAGAAGTGGCAGGTCCGAATGATTAGAGGTTACCTTGGATGAGGACGTAGATGGCGAGGGAAAGGTGGATGTGTCAATAAAGTATAGATCAACGTTTGTCTGCCCCATATCTCAGATCTTGATTCTGAAGACACCCAAGGCGTTTCCACGGCAGCCTAGGAGCTGGCTTTTGCAGAATGCTCTGTAGCAGCTAGATCTTGTCCTGGAAGGCAATCCTTATTTCCGAAGAAGTATATGCGAAGTCTTGGGGACTGATGTCCTTGTCGGTCTGAGCTTTTGGTGGGCTAATAGCTTCGAAGACTGTGTCTACTGCCTTAGATGGATAAGTGTAGCTCATAAATACCTTGATTTGGATGACTCAGTACACATTGCATCATGAATGTCGTTGAAGTTGAACAAATCTCACTCAACACTCGGAGACATTCAATAGTAATCGGAGACATCTTCTTTATCCAACCATTGGCTTTACCAGATTAGGAATAACCTGGCTTACGGATGCTTCATACTTATAGATGATACTGTCCAACATCTGCCAGAAATGAAAGTATTTTTACTTATCACAATTCCACAGGAAACTGGCTTCTGTTGCGTTGAGCAGGACATCTTTATCCGGATATCTATAGCCAAAGCAACTACAAAGCCCGTTCGCAACGATGGCCTCTAACCTTCCCTCACCAAGCCAAGCAGCGCTAGCTGAACATTTCAAGACAGCGGCGAGGACCTATGAAGAGATGACTGGTGGATTGACAAGGGATATCTCTAGACACATTTTGGATAATCTGCTTGTCACTCCCTTGTCCTCTGAAAGCATCGTGCTTGACAATGCCGCTGGACCTGGTATTACCGCTACCGAGATCTTGAAGCTCGGCCTCAAAGACAATCTGCCGCAACAAATCCAAGCGACGGATTTTTCTAAGGAGATGATTGAGGAGCTTGAGAGGCATGGCCACTCAGAAATCACGGCCACGGTCATGGATGCCCAGGATCTGAAATTTGACAATGACACTTTCACTCACACATTCCTGTGCTTTGCTATCATGGGTCTACCTGAGCCCGAGAAAGCCGCCAAGGAGCTTTATCGCACCCTGAAGCCTGGTGGGACAACATATGTTACCACGTGGCTGAGTCTGTGTTGGGCAGAGCCTGTGAACCGTGCACTTCATCGGGTCAAACCCGATGCACCACAATATCATGGTCCCCTCAAACCCGAATGGTTCACAGCAGAGAAATTGAAGGAGGTTTTGATCTCAGGGGGGTTTGAGAAAGATAGGACTGACGTGATCAAATGGGATCCCCAGACTGATCCTCGGTTCTGGGACGGGGCATTAGCCTTCTCCCGCGGTCCTATGATAAAACAGCAGATAACTTCAGACTGGACGGATGAGGAACGAAGACTGTTGGATGAGGCGTTAGAGGAGGAGCTCTTGGGAGAAAAAGAGAGAGGGACGCCGGCAAGTATGCCTTGTTGGATAGCGATTGCGACGAAGTGAACTTGTCTTGTCGTATTTCGGATGTCGGCCCCTACCTGATGACTGATGGCCCGCTTCTGGCAACCCGCGTTCCAGATGGGACGACAGTAATTAGTTTCCGGAGATGGCGCTTGGGCTTTTCTCGCGCGAGGCTTCGTACGATAGATGGAATCTCGGTTGGCAGCAAAGCGAAAAGTGACCTGATCTGGCGGCTTCTGACCGAAAGTTTCCGGAAAGGATGAGTCAGCGTGTCATCCCGATACCGTAACTTACCTCGTTTGTCTTTTTTCCATATCCTACGTAGTACAATTGTCTTGAAGAGTGCAATGTCGGTAAGTTAACCATATTACCGTCCCGATATGAGATATTCTGCTCGCCTGTGAAGGAGTAAAGATACCGTCATGTCGATTGAGAGGAGAAATCAATATGGGTTACAGGGAACGTGGAAATAGAAAAAGAAGATCATTCAATTGGCCGTTGACGATCGATGTGGTTTGTATGATGATGTAGAAGGAGAGAAACGTCATCGGAAGGTCAGAGTTGATGTATTTGAAATGTTTTGTTTTTGTTCCGTTTCGTTTCTTTCCTTTTCTCCCATGATCATTATGTCAGTGCCAATGGTGAAACCCGAACCTGGGAATTCGAGCCCGAGTCATTTCCGGTCCCAATTATACCTTTCTATCTTGAAATAAACATAACGTAGTCTTCTAACTTCTACCTCACTTTGTTCTTGATCCGGAATCAGAAGAATTCTAGATTGACGTTCTGGCCTTCTCTCCGCGCCACCAATTGACCAGTATATGAACAGGTCAATCGACCTGAGAAGATCGTAAGATCAGACGTCTCAAAGCTTTATACGAGACATATTGATCCCACTTCATATTTCGCCGCTGCATCTGTGACATTTCCAATAGTTCGCCATGAAGCTCCTTACAAAGGAAGAAGAGGATGCACATTATAGGTATGTCGCCATTGCAACCCCCCAGAACTGCGCTCGCACGTTTCGCACTTTTCGCTGGACGGTGGAAACACGAACCAGCAGATTATCATCTTCTTACACAGTGAACCGAGCTGACTTTCTGGTTTGCAGCGCCACAATCAAAGGTGGTCTTCTCGGTGGTGCTACTGGTCTGGGACTCGGCTTCGCGGGTGTCCTTCTTGCGCAACGCCGCTATCCTGCCTTCAACCAGCTTACTCTACCTCTCAAAGCTTTCCTTATCACCTCATCCGGTACATTTGGCGGTATTGTTAGCGCCGACCATGCTGGACGGGCTTATGAATTGAGTCGCAATACCACCGACCAATATTTTGAACAGCGGAGACGGCAAGAAGAGGAGGCACAGAGGGCAAGCATGACCTTTTCGGAACGAGCCATGGAATGGGGTCGCAAAGAACGCTACAAGATTGTTGGAGGTAGTTGGGTGCTCTCCATGATTGCCTCATTCGCTATTGTCGGTCGAAACCCATACCTCAGCGGTGCACAAAAACTTGTACAAGCCCGTGTTTACGCTCAAGGTCTCACCCTCGCAGTCCTCGTTGCCTCCGCTGCATTCGAGATCTCCGAACAGAATGCAGAGAAACAGGCCGAGAAAGAGGGTAGAACGTTACACCACGACGACGAGGATACCAGAAGTCAGAAGGACCTCTGGAAAGATATGGTCGCAGCAGAGGAGGAAAGACTTGCTGAACGCGATAGAGCTATCAAGGAACAAGAGGAGAAGGATAAAAAGGAAGGGAAACACCACAAGAAGCACCCCGCTCAGCATCCAAAAGCTTATGAGGACGAAGAGGGCCCAGAGCCAATTCCAGGCAAGAAAGGCGAGGGCAAATCAATGAAGCACCTCACCGACAAGCCGGATCAGAGTTCGGTACCTTGAGCGCAGACGTCTCCTGGTCAATTCAAAACCAATACTCTTGCAGAAACGCTCTTGGAGAGGTCCTCAACCCCTTCACCACCCTCAGCAAATCCTTCACTAGCGGCTTCCCATAACGGACAAGAAAGGGCCACAGGGAAACGTAGCTTCACCGGTAGGACCTTGTCTTCCAGCTCTGGCTCCCTGCGTCTCCAACGCCAAGTGCGTACGCACTGTGCCACCATCATCAACATATGGTCCGGAACCAACAACCCATATAATACCTCGATTGCCATATTTATATACTATAGATACTCTGATACATATCCAAAACTTTTTTTTTTCCTAAATATATTTTTCCCCTTCCAGTGGAATAAGTGCTGCGTGTGCTGTAGTATTACAACTTTGATAGGCCCTTCCTCTCCTCTCCTCTCCTCTCCTCTCCTCGCCCTCTCTCCGTCTTTATTTTCCTCCTTCCTTCCATGCCTTTTTTCCTTATAGACATGGGAAACGAACTGTTTCTTAATACCCATCATCATCATCATCATCATCATCATCATCGTTTTATTCTTTCTTGCGTTCGTTCGTTCGTTCGTTCTTTCGTTCTTTCATGCATATATCAAATGTGTGTGTACAATTGATTATATATATATTATTACTAAATACTCTCTTCTACCTTTGAACAGTCGAAATCGAAATCGGAGCCGAAGTCGAGGTCGAGGTCGATCCATCATCTTGTCTACCTAAGATAGCTAAAGGACCTTGTGTATTCTTTTCAGAATAAAAAAAAAACCGCCGAGAAAAAAAAAAGAAGAGAAAAAAAGGGTGAAAAAAAAGGAAAAGGAAAATAGTCTCACACATCTTCCGTCTTAGTTGTTGGTATTTTTGTTGTTGTTGTTGTTATACACCCTTTTGTTTCTTCAAGTATTGTTCTGAAATTGTCCCCCCCCCTTGTACTTGAGTACATACCCTGATCTAAAGAAATATTCCCCCTTTTTGTTTCCTCCTTCTGGATTATGTAGCATCCCAGTGGTACAGGTTGGTACAGATTGGTACATGGTGTTGGGCGTTCGCCCTCTGCGTCTCCTGCGAGCAGGTATTTTGTGAGAAGATGTTGAAATGAAAATCGAGGGTCCGAGATTAGGAGGATTCGTTTGTTGACGTCGATGTTTGGTATATGGACGGAAAGAGAGTAACCAGAGGGAAATCCGTAATATACATGGACGAAATGCGTTAATGCCGTTAGTGACTCATGATAGGTGAAGAAGCCAGGCGAGGGATTGGTTGCCCGGGTGCTGGCGTCAGAGGTTTGACTTCGGCTTCACATCCTGCAAATGACCGAGAAGATCTCGACGACAGCCATATTGATGAAACGATTCCTAGAAGACGTACTATAATTACCTACGTTAGTAATGGTCGTCCAACATAGAGCATAAGGCAGAACACTCACCGGAATAAAAATATACGGTACAAGCCTTTCATACTCGGTCCAGGCCTCTCCGTACTTCCTCCTGCAACGCTGAGTATCTCGGATGGTACGGTGGATGATCATACAGAAAAAGAATACAGGATAGAACCATGGGAAGGGGGAGTTGAATCCAGTCAGAAGGGCCCAAGTCACAGCGAAGAAAAAATCGCACGTATAATGGATTTTGCGAGCTTTTCCGTACCAGCCGTCTGCGAGAATTGTGCCTGCGGGAGACTTGATGATGCGTGGATTCTCGACCGTTTGCCATGGGAGTTGAGGGAATGTCTTGCGAGGGGTGTCATCGCCGGTTTCCTGACTGCGAAAGCGATTCTTTTGGCTGTTTGTGGTATCCCAGACCCAATAGACCAGCGCATAAGCGATGTACCAAACGATCATCACGAGCCGGGGCCAGTGATAGTTTTGAGGATCGTGGTTGGCAATGTAGATGGCAGCATGGCAATAACTCAGAGGGACCCCAGCCATATTCCAAAAGGCGAGCATGAAGCCAAGTTTCTCGTAATACATATCCCAAGATGTAATGATACATTCTTCACCCTTGCAGCAGGCATTTGCGTATAGCCAGTGGGCGAATATCAAAAGCCCAACTTCGGCGGAGACGTAGCCATATTCTTTATACTGTCGTGCTGCAGCGCTGACGCTGACCGAGAGCAGGATATACCAAGGAATGCGCACCTCGAAGAACATCTTGAAGTCAAGCCAGTAGAAAAGACGAGGATTGAGTTCCGCGCCCATGAAGAAGTCGTATACCGGATAGCCAGTCAATCGATGCTGCCTTCCACGGAGCATAGCAGATAGGTAGAAGTAAAACGACATCAAGAAACCGCTTAGAATCGCGACACTCATCAGTGGTCCGAACTCGTCGATGATGGTTTCAATTTTGAAAAGCCCAGTGAAATGAAGGCCTGCAAAGATTGCAATGGTTGTGTAGAAGGACCAGACACCAGAGCAGTAGTAGTCCATCTTTTTGCCACCTTCGTGTCGGAGAGGTTTCCCCTTCTTGTACACGCCTGGTAGGCATAGATAGAAAATCATTTCAACGATAAAGAACGTCCAGTACATCGCCCATGCCTTCGCCGTTGGGTATGCACCCGTATATATAAGATGTGCTAAGTGCTTCAGAAAGTCGACGAAACCCTGATCATGCTCACGAGTAGGAAACTTGCCATCGTAATAGGTTGCTCCTACCCACATGTAGTACATCAAAGTTGGGAAACCGATCATCATTGCTGAGACGCCCCAAGAACCTCCAAATTCATAATGGGGGTTGTAGTCAATCTTGGGGTCCAGTCCAGGGGCCCAGCCATCGATGAGTATCTGCTCTTCCTTCGCAGCGCCATTTGCATGGCCATTGGCATGACCATTAGCATAACCATTAGCATGACCGTTGGCGTGACCGTTGGCATGACCGTTGGCATGACCGTTGGCATGACCGTTTGCATGACCATTTGCAGTGCCGTTTATATGGCCATTGGCGTGGCCATTGCTCTCTTCCGCGACTCTAGTCGACTTCCTCTTCCTTGCGGATTTCGCGTTCTCCCCAGGCACCTCAATTGTGTCAGCGACGTCTGTCGCCGAATCGGTCGCGTCCTCGGAGTCGCTCCTCAATTCTGAAGCAGGGGATTTCCGACCGCGGGTCTTGCGACCTGGTGTCTCCACGAGATATTCAGGGAACGACGTCTTCCTAGGAAACGCTTGTTAGTACATCATGTGAATCAAGCCACATAACGCGACACGGCGCAAACGACTTACTTAGGAGTCTTGCCCGACTGAGTTCGAGTAGTCGGCATGGTGGAAATGATCAATTGACAAACTGCGCAGACACGGGGTGGGATTCGGCTCATGTGAGGTAAGGGTGGTAATGCGCGACGATTATGAAACGAACAATTGAAGATGAGCACCCATTGAACCACTACCTAATAATGAAGGGGCAATTGGAATAGCGCCAATTCGGCAACGAGTGAGCCGTGGTGATATCAACTCGGAAGACTAAGTCAACTAATTTTCCTGATGTTTTGCTTTCCCCTTTTCGGCTACTACTCCCGCATCATCTACAAAGGAAACTAGGCGATGATAAAACTGCTCATTTCCTTTTACAGCATCAATGTTAGTCTACTGTCTGAGCATACGTTGGTGATGAAGCAACTGTCATGATGCATTACATAAATGATTGCCATTGTCAATCAGACAAAACCTGACAGATTCCTGATAGTATCTCCATAAAATACATATAAATGGTGCGATTCTGCGTGAGCACCAAGTAATCCCAATCATGCGCCTCTCCGAGCACTTGAATTGGACATCAACGTGATCTTCTTGTTCTTCTTCTTTCGTGCACCACCTGAAGGTGTAGACGATTTCGAACCTTCTGCTACGATGCTGGCCTCAACCAATGCCACAGCGTCATCCTGATCGAGAACGTCTTTCTCCCAGTCTTGCAGCCAGCCATCATTGATGGGCCCATAATCGGTTATTGTATCATCTTGAGGCGAGGGTGGACGAACAGCGACCGTGCCCCAAACTGTTCTAGGTGTATCTGGACTTGTCCCCGGACTGGCCAGCGTAGCAAACGCCGATTGAGCCCTGCTATTTTGCCACGGAGGTGACGTCGACAACGCACCTTCATCTACAGACTGAGAGCCAGACACAGACGCTAGAGGCTGGAAGTCATTGTCCGAAAACCCCTTCTCAGCAATGCTTGGCCTGCGCCGTCGGGCTGCTGCATACCGTTTATCTTCTTCTTTCTCTGCCCTCAATCTTTCCTTCTCCTCACGCTCTTCCTTCTCCAGATTGCGCCTACGCCTGCGCTCTATTTCTGGACTGAATTGTTCCAAGAACTCCGGATTGACAGAGCCGGTCCAGTCGCACTCTAAAAAGCTTACTTCGCACCCGTAGGGCAAATGGGCAAGATATTTTGCCCTCTTTCTCAAATCATCATCAATCACATGGCCAGTCGAAATGTGTTCTATACGCGGTAAAATTGTCGTTGGAAAAGAAGAGAAATCGCCGAAAGCTGCTCGGAGTATTCGAATATCGAGTGGAGACAGGTAGAAGTTGGGAAGTGCTTGGTAAAAGAAAAAGGGCGACCCTTGTGGTCGAGGTGGCGGGTGCGAAGCTTTATTTATCGATTTAGAAGATGAAGATGCTTGTTCAGGAGTGGTCGCAGCAAAGTCGCCGATACGGACATCAGCCATAGCATCGCTAATCTGATTGACCTCGGAAGGTACTGAAGACATCGTCGAGTCGGTGGCGGCAAATGATGCTTCAGAGCTGTCCAGTAGTCTACGCGTAGAATTCATGTCTGAGGCGGGCGATTCCATGTCCAGTACGGCGTCCGTTGCTATTTCAGATGGAACGGGTGCCTTCTGAGCCCTACGGTCTGCTCTTTCTTTCGGAGGTGGCGGGTTGCCCATTCCCTTCATCTTCTCTTTAGCATCTGCAATAGCGGCCACTGCTTTTCGCGTCCATGTCGGATCATCACCGAAAATCAATTCGTCTTCCCTTTCCTGTTCAGTGAGCACATCAATCTCGGAATCGAATTGCGCCACCATGTAGTCTTCTCCACCTTTCATGAATCGAGCGTAGTCCATTACCTCTGCGACATGAAACCAGGGGATGTCTTCTGTTGGAGGCTCGACATCTGCGGCATCACGAGGCAAGGCAAGCGTGCTACCCGGCTCTCGCTTCAGCAGTCTTAGTAATACATCACCGCCTTCTCTGAGCATGCTCGCTTCTTGGCCCTCGAACCAACGGACCGGTCTTGTCTCGGAGATATATATACTGTCCTCACATATCGCGCATTTTTTCCATCTCGCTCGTTTCTCTGGTACCGTGTTCGTGCCATCTGTTGAATGCATGTACCTTATGAGGCAAGGTAAGCAATAGATATGGCCGCATTTGGCCATGCGTGGTGCCACAGGAGGCGAAAGACAGATTGGGCAGCTCGCCAACTGTGTTTGAGCTGAAGCGAGGACTTGCAACACGGCCTCCCAGTCGAGATGGACATCTGCATCAACTGCCTGCGCGTGATAGTCTCTCTCTGGTCGAACGATGAAGCGGTAGTTGGCATGAACATATCTCGCCTTGTCTATGGCGTGATAACCGGAACCAAGGCCCCAGGTGGGATTACGTCTCTGGTGGCGATAGTTGTACTGCGGTTGATATTGGGGTCGAGGAGGCAGAGCAAAGTTCATGAGATGTGTAATGGAAGTTTGACCCTTGCGACTGTTGATGGACTTCATAGCGGCCTGAGTCATGGTTAACCAAACGAGCGCCGAGGTATAGAGCATGCTGCTGCCACTTACAGACTCCGCAATGGCATCCTCATCCACCAGCCAGCGTGACTTCTTTTGAGGCTTATGCTGTTTCCTCTGAGACTGGTTGTTCCGGGGCGTAGGACTCCTAGGACTCGACCCCGCCGCAAAGCTTCCAGAGCTTCCGCTTCGCCTCTGGCTCCCGGTATCGAAAGACGAGGTTGTAGGGCCCTGAGAGAATGAAGCAGAAGACGGTTGAAGATTGCTACCAGAGCTCTTAGTCGAGGAGGGTACTATAATGGGAGTGGAAGACATTGCTCACGGCCAAAGAGCAACGCGTTGAATCGAGGTGGAGGAGGGGTGGATAGGGTAATACCGGGAGACTGAGATCATGCAGATCCGGTCACGATGCCTTTCGAGACTCTTCAAGATGTCAATTCTCAACAGTAGTATGATCAAAGTGGCTGGACATGAGCAGAGGAATGATATGTGATTGCATCAGATCCCCCGAGGGCCGAGGGGTAAAGGTAACAGTAACAGTAACAGTAACAGTAACGAGCCAAAAGGACCCTGGTAAAGGGAAGACGAAGGGCAAACGTATGACATCTCCGAGTCTTGACCCTTCTCCACCCAAATCGTGCACGGCCAACCTTAACTCGCGAAAAACATCTCACCGAGCAGTTCCAAAAGGTCGAACTTCCTAGGAAGACGACCAGCTCATCATTTGTTGCCATAGTTCACATCTCCCTCATCGTACCATTTCTTCGATTCTTCAGCCACCATTAGGCTCTCTCTCAACCGTCTTTTACTTTTCGCTCTTGTTTCGACCTACCTAGGCCCCCAATTTCCATAACCGCACGAGCTGTTGCGAAACCTCCCAGATCCAGAATCACTCCGTCACTTCTTTCCCGCTTTGCGTCCGTCTACTAATCCTTACGTCGACATGGCTTCTTGCGCAACTTGAGGCTTTTCCAAATCCTTGCGCTACTGGTCGGGATGTCGCCACGTTCTCTTTGAACGGCCCTCCACCACACCAACCCCAAGTGTTTATTCGGTCAGTGACGGATGCTATCTCGGCGGTGCGAGGTAGTGGCAGTTGAGGTGAGGAAGAGAAACAACGAGCAATAATGAACCATCATCCAATGTCGCCCTATGGGCAACCACCGGCATACCCTCCAAGGCGACAACACGATATGCCTTATTCTCCTTTACCACCAAACATGCGGCATCAGCCTTACCCGGGTTATTACCCGCCTCACATGGGCGCTCCTATGCCACCATACCCTCCACAGCACTATCAACCCAACTGGTTTCCCTACCAGCATATGCCGCCGCAGATGGCTCCGCCGCCACGGCAGTATCAGCCACCCCAGATGCAGCATCACCAACATCCTTATCAGCCTCTAGTGGTCTCCTCGTATCCTGTCGCTCAACCGCAACTTTCTCCGGTACATGTTCCCCCACCAGCGCTGATCCCACAGCCATCTCCTCAGGTCACGCAAATGCCTATCAGACCTCTAGACAAGCCTACATCCCCTGGTCCTCCGTCAACGCCGAGTTCCGTCAATAACGTACAAGACACCCCCAGAACCTCATCTGCAGCGTCTCACATTTCTGAAAATGCATTGAGTGTGAACCCTCCCTCCGAAGCTTTAACGAAGGATCCTTTCGAGCCTCCTTTACCATGGCTTTCGGTGACCGACCAACCCTTTCCTGCCAGAGCCAGAAGACGGAGACGTAGGGTCATCACTCCGCAGTCAGATACAGATCCTGTTCAGTTCCCATATCGGGTTCTCGTACAAGTTCCAACTTCTGAAGACGCGTCCGGGACTGTTCTAAGTGAAGCTACTCCGAACGTAGTCCACAATGCGGTCTCCGTACCCGCACGTGAGGATAATGCTACGCCTCAGACATCTGTGGCAGAATCGGAAAACGACTCTACACAACCGACGACCCCTTCTTCGGCTGTTCCAGTCACCGAACAGCGATCTCAGATGACTCCCACCCAAGCCAAAGCTTCACGTGCCTTCGCTCCTGCTGTGCCAGTGGTACCAGCAGTACCAACGAGCCCTGTAGCGCCGAAGACGCAACGTCGAGGCTCTGTTGGTTCAGTAACGTCCAAGGATACTTCAGTGGCACAGGTGAATGTTCAGGGGGGAAATGATACGTCAGATGTGGCCGGGACAGCCAGTACAATCACTTCGCCTGGTGAAGAGGCAGCTACACCACGTTCTCCTTCACGAGCCCCAAAATCGTGGGCAGACCTTGTCCGTTCCAAGGCGCCTGCACTCACCTCGCAGGCCATGCCTGCCAGTGGCGACCTTGCAACAGCGGTACTTGGTTCTTCCAAATCAGATTCACTAGCTGATGCGCTTGCGACCATGTCTTCCGATGCTGCACTTCGTCCGGAAAAACTTTCCTTCCTCGAACCGAAAGGTCTTGTAAACACTGGAAACATGTGTTATATGAATTCTGTAAGGAGATGCTCACTTTCCTCAACCTTTGATTTTACTAACAGCTTTAGATTCTTCAAATTCTTACATTCTGCGTACCCTTCTATGAGTTCCTAGATCGCCTCAGTCGCGAGGCGGTTCACAGCTTTAAGAGCGATACTCCACTAATTGATGCCATGATCTTATTTACGAAAGAATACCGAGTCATCGACTCAGCTACTTCTGCAGAACAACTGAGGCAACGTCTGAAACAAGCAGAGCTTGAACAGTATGGCGATGCTTTCACCCCTGAAAATGTATACGAGGTCATAAGGACGTTGCCGCGATTCCGCGATATGCGAGTGAGTAGATAACGTTTCCAGTAGCGGTCTACAATTTGCTAATGATGCGATGTTTTAGCGCGGACACCAGCAGGACGCACAGGAGTTTTTGGGTTTCTTGCTCGAGGAACTTCACGAAGAGTGCGCATTGGCCATGAAAAAGGCCAGTGCACCCGGATTCGAACAGTCGGCCGGTTCGGTCACTGACGATGCCGGATCTCAGAAAGAGGCCGATGGTTGGATGGAAGTAGGTACTAAGCAGAAAGCTTCCACCACCCGATCCTCTGGTATCGTTGGAACAGAGTCCCCCGTCACAAAGATATTTGGCGGGAAGCTTCGCTCTGAACTGCGGATACCAGGTGTTAGACAGTCCAACACTGTCGAGCCTTTTGAATCTCTACAGCTTGACATTGGCTCACCACAAGTTAACTCTATCATCGACGCCCTAAAAGGCCTTTCCAAACCCGAGGCTATTCCAGGCGAATTCGATTCACCACGGGGCAAGGTGAATGCCACAAAGCAGGTATATATCGAGAAGCTGCCGCCTGTATTGGTTCTCCATCTCAAGCGTTTCCATTACGATTCTGCCACCAAACGTACGGAGAAAATCTGGAAAAAGATTGGGTATCCTTTGAACCTTGAAATCCCAAAGGAAGCTTTCCCTCCTCAACTGAGGAACAAGATGCTCAACCATGGTGGCATCCCCCAATATCGTCTTACGGGTGTTATTTATCACCACGGTAGCAATGCCAGTGGTGGGCATTATACTGTTGATGTACGCCGTCAAGACGGAGTAGAGTGGATTCGACTTGATGATACCATTATTCGACGCATTCGCGCGCAAGATGTTGCTGAGGGTGGCAGTGAGGAGGACCCTAAGATCCTAGCTGCAGCGCTTGAACGTCATAAGAAGCAAGCGAAGGTGCCGATCAATGGCAATATGTATGACTCCATTCACGGAGAGGACGAGGAGGACGACGGCTCGGGGGGAAAGGGCTGGAGCCAGGTGAACGGCACTGCCGGTGGACATTCCAGAACCAAGTCGACTCTTAATTCAGCCAACGGGTTTGCCACACCAACAACCGCGAAAGACTCGTCCGGTCAACAAACTCCAAGCCAAAAGCTTGCTTCTGGCGGTATCAAAGATAACAAAGTCGCCTACTTGCTATTCTACCAGAGAGTAGGCAGTGCTGCCTGATTTACGGAGGGGTTTTGTTGTCATGGCTCCTTTAGCAAAGGCACCAATCTACAATTACTCATATTATTTGGGATGTAAATGACGGGCATGCAAGGACTCTATTCGAGCGACGGTACTCTCATCAGCGCTAGTCCGGGTTCTGCGGTCCCATCTGGTTCATGTACAAAAAGTCAGGCTCGCTCAGAAGCGGAGTCGTAGAGGAGTTGGGGAACATAGTAGGGAGAAAGCTGCGATGTGATGATGTAGCGGTGGATGAGAGTATAGTAGGAGTAGGTGAAGATAGCATGAGACTACAAGAGGCGACTAATGATGATCATTAAAACCATGTTCCCCTAGTCATCGTCATTCGCACATTGATAAAACCGATGGTCCTGAGGAGGCCTTCCAAGCCTCTTGGTCCAGGAGTATTCACAGATATCTTCAATGTTCTGCATCACCTAGTCCGCTCACAGTGGCGTTCTCGTTCCCAACTTCTAGGCCGTGGATTCATCAGCATCACTCAGCAGAATCTTGGTCGATGCAGAAGACCAGAATCAGGCAGCGGAGAAGGGGCAAAAGTACCATTCGCGACGATGATCTTCGACATGCTAAGATAAAGTGAGTATCTATATTTCAAATCCCTTTCCGATGCCCTCACGGTAAGGTTATGGGCAATCTGACACCGTGCATATATCCAACTAGTTGGGGGAGTCATTCGTTAAGGAATTACTCAGCATTGCTTCAAGCCGGCCAGTCGGGGTTGCTGGGATTACTCAGCCACCCGAGTTGACTACAGTCCATGTCTGCAATGGCAATCGCTAGATCAACCTCATCCCAGTCTCCAAGAAGCTTGGTCGTCTTACTTCCTGGTGCGCCTCTGGGTTCAATATACGTCACCGTTGTTTCCTGCACACCCATTTCTCGCCGTAGAACACGACCGCTTGCTCTATGTTCGCGGTCTATAATTGACAACATCCTGAGTGCCATCCTACATTTGTATTCGAGACAGACGACTAGCCACGGAAAGGCCTGCATCGGCCCGGCGGACACCAAAGGACTGCGACTGATTACAAACTAGATGAACTACCTTTGTCAATATGGCTTCTCGTACGACAGGGGTCGACGATGCCTGATGCGAAATGTCCTCACGGCATCTATCTGTTCCTTCTCTCTCTCTCTCTATCGCCTCTCTTGTAAAAGGTGTCAGCCTTCGCTTCCCAAATAGCTTTTGCTACACGTTCTTAGTGCATATATAAAGGCCGGGATGGGCGAGTGCAACTGCATGATGCCCGGTTCAGATGATGCAGAGTCACATCGAAGCTGACCTCCTTCAATGTCGCACTGCGGTAAATGCGAGTTGGTGATCAGTTCAGCATTTGTCACGTCTTTTCGATTGGATCGCATTTCGTCAATCGTTGCCACGCCCATCTCAGGTATCCATTATACCTATCCTGGACAGGATAAGCCCGAGCTCGTTCTGACCGTCAGGGCTGGGATCTCAGCCAGACAAGGAGGAGCTCACGGGTATTTATAGGGGACCGCAGTCCGTCAGGAATTTCCTTCATAAGCTTCAGGTCATCATGGACGATCCGCATTCAGAGCCATCCCCTAGGGCCGCCGAAACTGCGGCGAGGCCGCAAGGGCCGCCACCCGCCCCCAGACCTTGTACCAATTGTCGGAGACGGAAGGTACGATGTGATAAGAACGAGCCTTGTGCCAATTGTGTTCGGTCAGGAAACCTTTGTGTATATGATGGGTTCGCTCCAAAGTCAGCTGAGACTGGTCTGTCCCGTGATTCGGTCGTAGCCTCAGAGCTGCGAGACCGAGTTTCAAGGCTGGAAGGTCTGATTGAGAGTTTGGCAGGCATGAGCATCAGAGATACATCATACCTTCGGCAGGTCGGGGTGACACCAGGAGGCTCGGGGTCGACAGTCTCAATAGCCCCGCCCCTCGAAAACAGGGATGCAGTTCAGCTGCTCGGAAGAGAAATCTTTGACGCTGAGTCTTCGGTCTACATCGATTCCAGTGCCTGGTCAGAATTGTTCGAAAGAGTAAGTTTGCTCTAATTAATTAGGGCCTGCTTACACAACAGGAATTATCTAACAATCTCCGGAGGTCGAAGGTCTTAGGTACTGGTTGTCAACTACGCAGCCTTTAGTCACCCCAGCCGGATTTGCATCGAGTTCTCTTGTATTCAACTTGGGCCACGACTCATCACACCTTGATCCAAGTTCCCATGCATCAATAAAGAAAAGCGAGCTGATATGCAAGATCTTCTGGCGAATTGTAGAACCTTTCATCAAAGTACTCCACAGACCCAAATTTACTAAAGACCTTGAGCTTTATAGGCGTCTTTCCCATCCGTCGCAAGCGGATTTTGAAGCGTTACTTTTCGCCATCCACGCACTGACCATTGCAGTACTCCCAGCAGCTATTGTGCAACAGGCATTTTCCGAAGAAAAGAATGGCATGCTGGGGCGCTTTCACAAAGAGGCGGAAACAGCGTTGGCTAAAGCGAATTTCCTCACCTCGCGGAGCGAGATTTCTTTCCAAGCATTACTTTATTATGTGGTGAGAGAAGCTCCATCTCGGCGGCGTTCATTACATTGTTGATCCAATACAGACTCTGCTCTATGAAAGAGGGCAATACGACACCGCCTCGTCCATGTCCGGCCTTGCATTACGTATCGCACAGCGTTTAGGCTTACAATATGATCCCTCAAACTATAACTATACGCCATGGAATTGTGAATCGCGAAGAAGAATGTGGAATCACGCAGTTTACCTGGACTTCAGGGCACTCACAATATGCGCTGCAGAGCCAGTGACCGCCATAGCACAGGGTCGAGCGCCACAACCGCCCGCTAATCTAGATGATAGTGATTGGGAAGGATGTCGCTTCGCAAAGAAGACTTCTGTCAGTCAATCCGCACTCGGTTTCAAGGAGACCACTTTTGCGATCTTGCGCCGGCAATTGAGTTCACTCTACAGGCGCATTACACAAGCCAGCCTAAGTTTTGAGGCTTCTCAAGCTCTGATCGGCCAGACAAGAGTGGCCACTGAGCAAAGCTATCTAAGTCATTTCGATTTGCAACATCCGCTGCATCAGCTTGTAGCAGCCCTCATTCGGCAACATTTCAGTCTACTTGACATCATTTCAAGACAGATCTACCTCAAGCAACACAAGCCCTCTGCCAGGTCGGGTTCGATCACTGGCATCCACCCAACCTCAGCGCCGAAAGCTCACACCTTTCGCCACAGCCTCTTTTTGATGTCTCTTGCACATCTGGAAGATACATCAAGGCTGGAAGCAGAGTACTCCAGATATAAATGGCAATGGATCATTCGGGACCCTGTGCCGTGGCATGCTATCGCGAGGATCCTGACCGATCTCTGTCACCTGTTCGAAGGGCCGGACGTTGAGCGGGCTTGGAAACAGATCGATCTCGTATGGGAACGTTACGGTGAAGAGAACGGAGCTCTGGTAGATACTCCGATTTTCGCTCCCCTGAGTTCGATGCGAGCACAGGCGCTTTTTCGGGTTCAGAAATACCGAGAAGGAGAGACATGGGAGAAAGATGACGACGACAATGTCTTGGAAGCGACTGATCCTCTCCAGTCAGCGGGCCAATTTGGTAGTGCACCATTTGCTGGGACCTATGCGACGTCAGATCTAGATCTCTCCAGCCAAGAACAGTTTCTTGACATGTATTCGGAGCAATCTTTGGCAGGGCCTAGTGACTTTGGCAGTGCTTCCTTCCCACATATCCTAGGTGAGGGGCCGCACGACTGGCCATTTGGGGAAGGATCGCAATAACCATCAAGATGAGACACAGATTTCTAGATATTGAGAATATAACTCCTGTATGGCCTTTATATTTCAACCGAAACCCCCGGATTGGGCCGAAGGTGACCCCGCTGTCATGAAGTCCCGTCCCTGCCGTCTGTGCCCCGCTTCGAGAGAACCCTGACGGTAGTAAATATCATAGTAAGTATCAGTAGGACGAAGGAAAGTCCAATCGTATGATACGATTATCTACCTACCTTAGATACCTAGACGTGACGTTCAACGGTATTTTCGTTATTTCCTTTGCGTGGAGACGGTGAAGGAAAGTACAGAATCCAGCACTCCTTCGTGGTTAGAGAACCCGTCAAGATGCTTATCAACGAATCATTTGTCGATGTTCCCACGACGGTGGGTGGGAAAGGGACAATGCGTACGTCCATAATACTCTGACATGTTCATAGTCTCTCGATGCGCCTGGGATATGAGTAGCCTGTTCGCCGGAGCTGACACGGCCATTGCCCAGGAATTCATATTTTTCATCCCAGCATTCCTGGATTTCCAAAGGCCAAGTTCCCTGGAGTCGTGTTATTCAGTGAAATCTACCAAGGTACGCAATCTGGATTTCATTTCTTTACGGACCTGCGGATGTCCATCTCGCTTTGATGGCCTTGGTCTCATAGTCATAATTGCGTTGGCTAAAGCTACAAAATACTGACCTCCTGGATAGTAACGGGGCCAGTGGCACGGTTTGGCCGGCAATTAGCGGGTCATGGTTACCTCGTCGCCGCTCCTTCAAGCTATCATGAGTTCACCTCATATGAACCACTGGCATACGACGTTCCAGGGACCGATGCAGGCAACAAGTGGAAAGCTGAGAAGCTGTTGGCAGCATATGATGAAGACGCGAAGCTGGCCGTTGATACATTGCTCTCTTTGCCAACCTGCACTGGGAAGATCGGCACGACCGGCATGTGTCTCGGGGGCCACCTAGCTTATCGCTGCGCAATGGATTCCAGAGTCAGTGCCGGAGTATGCTATTTTGCGACTGACATCCACTCATCTACCTTGGGCATGACAACCGCTGAAGTACCAGCCAAGACATCTCTCGAGCGCACCGCCGCAAAGGACATCAAAGGTGAGCTCGTTATGATCTTCGGCAAGCGAGACAATCACGTACCACCGGACGGCAGGGATCTGATCCGAAAGACCCTGCACGACAGCGGTACTGAATTCAGTTTCTATGAGGTCGCTGGAGCACAACATGCATTCATCAGAGACGAGCTGAGCAAAGGTCGATACGATCCTGCCATTACAGGGGTGTGTTTTGAAATGCTCGAGGAACTGTTTGAAAGGCGCTTGAAGACTGATCTTGGGCCTGAAGAAGGTAAAGGTGAAGTAGAGAATATTTGCTAGACGTTTCTACATATCTGAGCCGGCAGGATGGACAGATAGTTATGACAGACTACGAGCCCAATTGCGGTGCATACTATCGTTTCTGAACCTTCACTCCTGATCGATACTAAACAGCCAACATTATATAACGTTACATAGACCAACAAATACGTAGTTGAATGTCCTTTGATATATATATGTCGCTTAAGCCTATCGTCGTACTTGTCGAAACTACACGGCGGCACTGTAGGGCTGAACACCGTTCGCCAAGACAGACCAGTAGAGATGCAGGGATCATTGTTCCAACATACTTGTCCCTTGTCCATCTGAGTATATTCTCATCGATCCTCAAATTGGGTTTAATGGACCGGTCTCGCCGTGACATGAAGAGTGGCATCATCAATCTCGGTTAAGCATTAACCCAACGGTGAGGATTTGGCCATGTCCGTGACTCAGCCCCCTCAGCTCCCCAAAGGATCGGGGACGCCTAAATCGAGTAAACTCTCGCTTTCATCAACTCATCCCAAGTCCTTGTGAATTGCCTGCCGTCATGGAAATCTAAAAGGACCAGCTAGGGAGCTAGAGCTGACGGCCTGACATGGTGTGCGATCTCTGCTTGTATGGCCGGACCAGGCTTATGACAAGTGAGCTACCTAGTGGCATTTCATATGAAAGCAATCAGCATTGGCAGAAAGAACGCCTGAAGCCACGATACTCTATGGAGCGATGCAACTGTTCGTGCTGACTTCAGCTGCGACACCACCAGTGCTAATCAATTCTATCCTATAAAGCCATTCTTGTTCCACCACTCTTATCTGCTTCATGGATCAGTCTTGCAGTTTTCGTCTACTAAGATAGACTTCAAGCACGGAACTTCTCTCATCTACGACCGCCATCCCTGCCGAAGAAGATGGGCCGGCTTTTGCAGTCTTCCAGCATCCTGTTCTGTTGGGTGGTTACTTTTCTTGCTGTACTGCTGCAGTCCACGATTGCGGATGGTTGTGGCCAGACGCACACCGGCATCGACAAGCTCACTCACAAAACAATATCGAATGGGACTGGATCTCGGTTCGCAAATTCCCTACTTTCCCCCGGTGTCAAACTGGTCCGGCTAACGATCAAGGCCCAGAGAGTTCGCAATATATCTAC
Organism: Pseudophaeomoniella oleicola; assembly: GCA_003868215.1. NCBI lineage: Eukaryota > Fungi > Ascomycota > Eurotiomycetes > Phaeomoniellales > Phaeomoniellaceae > Pseudophaeomoniella > Pseudophaeomoniella oleicola. The sequence continues at coordinate 74,587 of QWDQ01000069.1, forward strand.
CCTCGACTTATGACAAGAATGTGGCTACCGGACTGATCTTATCCTACCACGGCAATGGCAAATCCATGGATGAAGAGGCCGCCCTCTCGCGATTCAACGACTCCTCCATCAATCCCAACATGATCGCTGTCTTCCCCCAGGGAGTCAAGGCAGCATGGCAGAGCGCCCCCTACGCCGACCACGCTGTAGATGACGTCGCGTTCACGCAAGATCTCCTAGACTACATGACCGCCAACTACTGCATCGACAGCGCCCGAATCTTCGCCTCCGGAAAATCCATCGGCGGCGGCTTCTGCGACGTCTTAGCCTGCTCGCCACTGGGCGACAGATTCGCCGCTTTCGCTATGGCTTCCGCCGCGCTGTACGACGAGTACACAGTACAAAACCAGTCCGCATGCACCGCCACCACCCAACGATCTCGATCCCCATCGCACCCCATCTTACCACCAATCCTCGAATTCCACGGCACAGCCGACAAAACAATAAACTACACGGGCAACACCACAAAAGAACTACCCCCGATCCCGACCTGGCTCAACCTCTGGGCCCTCCGAAACGGTTGCCCTTCACCTCCTCAGAACTCCACCATCCCCTACACCTACTACCCCTCCAACGACACCCTCGGTCACACCGTCCAGCACACAGTCTGGACCTGCGGCGCCGGCGGGTCCTCTACAACTCCTGTCGTCGTCGAACACTACCGCATCGAAGGCATGGGCCACGATTGGCCGAGCGAATCGTGTAATGACGATAACCGTAGCAGTAGCAGTAGCAGGAGTGGAGGAGGAGGAGAATGTGATGTCGTGCCGATCGAGGCGAGTTCGGTGATGATTGGGTTCTTTGAGGGGAATTCGAAAACAGCAGCAGCAGCAGCAGCACTGTCGAACATGGAACGGGATTTGTTATGATTGCTACTATACCTTAGATACTTACCTACCTAATGAGTTAGTACTAGGTAGGTAGTGTTGTCGGGTTTGTAGATGGGACGGACGGGAAGGGGACGGGAAAGGGGGGGGGGGGGGTTGGATAAGTTAGTAAGTTGGTATTTACCTAGTAATAGGCATGCAGACCCGTATTGTCTCTATCATCACTCAGGTTTGTGTGGTCTCGTCCTTACGAGCCACTGTCTTAAATATTCCAATGGACGCCCTCAAGTTACAGAGGTAATTGATTACCTTATCTATCGAATCGAGAGAAAGTCATTTAAATGCTGACCGTACGAAGCGGTCTCCTCCTCCTCCTCCTCCTCCTCCTCCTCCCTTTCCAAGTTGAACGGATAGGTAAGTTACCTTAGTTTTCGAAACGGAGTAAGTTCCAAACTTGTTTGTGTTCACAAAAAAAAAAGAAAAAGGTCTTATCAATAAGTAGGTAAATATTTTGGCTAACAAACGCTGATATACAAACATTGCGGTTTGTGGAAAACTGCAGTTGATTGACAAGAAGGAATTTTGATCATCGATTTTTTCGATCGATCAATCGCGGGAAAAAGTGATGGTGAGAATTCCTGGGGGTATACAAGAGGTCGGAGGTCCATTCCTATCACGTTTGTTTTTATTTCGCTCTGCTGTATTGTACGTCGACTTGTTGGTCCCGTCTGATCTGCAGCGGCTGCTCGTCGCTGCTGCCATCAAGCGAGCCTTTGCTTCCTCTTCCGGTGATGGTGGTCGTGACATCGCCCTTGTTTGATAGGCCACGTTCCATGTTGTGCATCTGCAAGTTCGACGGCGTGTGATGGCGGATGTAGCCGGCGCCTCGGAAGCCAGGGCCTGACGGGTGGCTGTTTTCTGCCGTGCCTTTGCTGGACGAGAAGAAGGTTCGGAAGAGGGGTCGGAGGGTGATAAGCGAGGCCGCAGGGATGGCAACCCCGATTTCCAAATTCGACCAGATAGCGAGGTCGACGGTGGCGAACAGAAAGTCGGTGCTCGTGGAGATCTCTCTAACCGTATAGAACCGGATAAGCATAGCAAGCGAGCCGAAGTTGGCGAAGCAGAGCAGCAGACCGACGGTGAGTTTGGTGCGGAAGTTCATGTTCAGTTTCCTGACGAGGAGCCACGGAAGAAGGCCGAGGCACCAGTCACAGATGCACGAGATCGCACCATGAGCATATACAAAATCGACTGTAATCACTGGGTCGATGCAATGTCCTTCTAGTGCGGGTCTTGTGGCCGACCAGAAGAACTGGATCGGTTGACACTGGAACATCAACTGGAACATCAGGGTGACGCCCATCAGTGTCGAGATCGTCATGACTATGTATGTAAGAATGCGCTGCCACGGAATAGTGGTAATGCGTAGAAGCATCAGGCCGATCGAAATTCTGACCAGGAGGGACGCTGTCGCATAGAAGATCTCGCAGAAATACCACATCTAGCCCAGTCAGCGATGCACTCCGAAAGAGACGAATCATCTGGCGACCAACCTTCATAGCATGGGAATAGTTCTCGGGTGCAAGCACTGCCGCATGTTGGCCTGTGCCGTAATGGATGCCGGCGAAAACAAAGGCGGCATATATGATGTAGTTGATCTTTCCACAGTTAGCTTATTGCGAAGGCCCTCTTAAGAGATGAGTAGGTTGGCATACCAGTGTGAATATGATCATGGCATCATCCATGCCAAACCCCTTGGAGACAACCACCCGGACATATGATCTCAACGACACACAGACGATGGAAATGAGTAGAAATACGCCAACAGAAGACGCCAGAGCAGGAGCCCTGTTTTCATGGAGCTCTGCGTAGGTCGGAGTTGCAGACGACATCTTGACAACGCTAAAAGAAAAGACCTCGACAGGAATATTGTGAAAGTAGAGAAAGATAGAAAAGATTGAATCACATGCTATGTGTGAAGAATGGAAGGAGAAAATAGAGAAGACAAGTCTCAAGCTGTTCGGATATGCGAGTAGGCGACATAAAAGACAGAATGGTTGAAGATCTCGGCCAAGGTGCTCGAGATCTAGGTTACTGAACGTGCTGAATCTGGACTGAGAAACTATCGACGCTGATCCTGAACCCGTTCTTATTCCTGCCGTTATTGCAGCGCGCCAGAAGACCCTAAGGCTTGGCTCACGAGCTCGTCCTCGAGTCGGTCAAAATCGACAGTTTTTGCTGGTGAGACGTTACAAGTAGGTCTAAGGTGGTGAGCGATACCAGCTTCAGGTAAGGCTGGCGTCTGCTTCAGGAGGAGACTGTCGATCTCCTACCAGGAAGGTCGGCTATGGACCTGGTTAGAAAAGTCTAGCGTACTGCCGGTTCGATCTACTGTAAAACATAGAGGCTAAAATTGACAAGCGCGAAAGCCAGCGTATCAAGTGAGCGTGCCCGTAGTCTGGTAAAGACTATCTCCAGATACCTACTGCGAGACTGGAGCAGGTTAGATCGGCATCTGAAGTAACCTTTGGAGGTAACCATCGAGCCATTCAAGGGCCGCACCGTTGCCAAGTTATGTTCAAGATAAGGGAAATCATCGTTTCCTCAGACTATTGAAGGTTACTCGAGAGGGTCGACCAGCAGGGCTTCAATCGAATACAGTCGATACTATAGTAAGCAGCAGTAATGATGGCAGATGGAACGGGAAGGCGTTTCCCGCGCTGGGCGTCAGGACAGGCTTCCTTGCCGTCTTACCCCTGTATCGGCAGTTGATTGTGGCAGGATGGTGGGACGATCTCGTCTGGGCAGCTCTTTTCCCATGAGGTGCATAACTTAGTTGGTACTAGGTATTTACTTCCATGATTCGAATAATTCCCATGCTAACGTGCTCAGTAAGTACTAAGTACTATGTTAGCCGAATGCGGATTCCATGATAGCAATCTCACCGCGCATAGACTACCATTGGGCTCTGACTGACAGCCCTGCCCTGGCTCTCTTGGCAAATGAGTGTTTTCTGTAGTAATCAGTTGTGATCAGCGATAACGTGGCGACAATGAAACAAGTTGGGCATCAACCCCTGAAAGTGCATCAGTATTAGAGCCGACGATCTATCGTCGTACTTTGTGCGTGCCAGGTACAGTACACACTAGGTACTCAGCTAGTAGGCGGCTCAACGGAAGCAATTTGGATCTGCATGATTGCTAAGAGGAAAAGCCCATTCCAGTGGCTGTCGGTGGGGTCTGTCGACTAAGAAGAAAAGAGTCGGCGGAAGCGAGACACATTGACACATTGCCACCCCTGTACTATGTACTAGTACACAGCGACAGTACAATTGAATGAGGGGTAAGTTACTGTTGAACAAAACAGAAGCTTTGATAATTATCAAATGTAGCAGGTGCCAAGTAGGTATTGAAACAAAGGCAACAACGTCACTACATCAATAAGATACCTGGATAATGAATGTTTGTCGCCTGTGAGATGTTCTATCGTAAAGCTGCACTGCGTCTGCTAGCACCATTACAGTACATACCCTAAGTAAGGTACTAAATGGTCTGTAAAAGTCGAATTCTATGTGGCGCGTCAAACGGGTTTGTGGATTGGCGCGAGGGGCGATGGGGATGCGGAAGGGGGATGGCTCGATGGGCGGATGAGGGTGGAAGTGGAAGTAGAAGTGGAAGTGGGAAGTGGTAGAAGAGAACTCGGTGAGCAAAAGGTAAGAGAATCAAGATGAATAATATGATTACTACATCGGTCAATGATCTTCTTCGGCCGATATTCCCAACGTTGAGTAAATAATGATTACTGCGTAGTAATTACATACTACGTAGTACATACTACGTAGTAGTCCGTAGGTAGGTAGTTCATAGTACTACGTAGTAGTAGTTTCTCAGGATTGTCAGTAATTAGCCGGACCCGTCCTCGCCGTGGATTCGTCGGGTGGGCACTAGACTATACTACTACGTAGTACGTACCTAGTAAACTATACTCGTAGTAGACTATCGTACCGTCTCCCGTAGCAGGAGCAATTTTCGACATTGGCAATCGGGGCCTGCCGAGGTTGAGACAGACACCTTGAATGCCCTCGTCCATGTACTACGGTACCTTTTACTACGTAGTAGCTTCATCGCTTCGTACCTAGCTCGCCTCGCTAGGTACTGAGTACCTAGTACTAGGTAAGGTAGGTACCTACTATTCCACTATCTCGTCCCTATTTTCCCCTGAAAACCCCTCGCAACTTCACTGACGGCTGTGGGGTGCGAGCTGTCAGAAAACAAAAGAAGAAAAAACCTGGAACTTATCATGTTTACTACTAAGTTAAGTACCTCACCTATAGGTACCTAACTAGGAAGTTCTATTACAGGATCTATCATGGTGTGAGATTGAGATTGCGCAAGTTACCAGATATCTAATTAATTATCCTACTGAGAGGTAGCGAGGTTAGGTACCTACTATGTAGTACTTACTGCTTACTGCTTACTACGGTAGGTACCTACTAATAGTATCTTCACTATTGCAATATTTCGGCAAACCGCGCATAACCATTGCCGTGATATCACGCACAAAAGGGGCCGCTTCGGAAAAGAGTTGAGGTGAGTTAATACTTAGTAATGAAATATAAGTTAGGAGAAGTTGAATTGGCTGTCAATGCATCTTCCATCTTCATCTTCTCCTTTAACTTCTCATGTCACAAGGCCACACTTTAACTTCCCACTAGGTACAAACACATACTTACGAAGAGGGTTGAATCCGCCTTGCGGTTATCCATTAGCTCACAGCAGCAGTTCAAAGCAGCGTCCATCGGAGTGGAAGAAGCCGTTTGGGTCTTCATGCCTCAATGCTACACTTTGAGGAGTCTTCGACTTTCGTCCCCCGCCGTGGTGCCGCTCTTGTCTGTGAGAGGACTAGACACCTTGTATCACCACTCTTGATAATCATGTTAGAAGAGGGTAGCTAGGTACCTAAGTAGGTATGCTATGATCCTCCTACTTGCTACGTATCCACATACTTGGTGAGTAGATATCCCAGAAGAAAGCCAGCATGCCAACAGCGTGTCGGCGTTATAGGAGTGGTGGGCATGGTTGCTGAGTAGTCATCATGCCCTCACATTACCTGACTTTTTCAAACCAGATCACCTGATCTCCTGCCGGTATGAGGTGGATGCCCACCTTTGCAACCCTCCCTTCTGCATCCAGGTTGAACTCCGCCTTCACAGCATTGCGAGCGAATAGTACAGACACCGTAGTGTCGGTCCAAGCAACAAAATATTCCCCCGAGACGTGTTCAAGGTCCAGCGTCACATTCACAGTGCGGTGTAATTCTGCATGAAGCACGTGTTCTGTATGCTCTGCAACCGGAAGCCGGGGAGGAGGCTGACCAATACTGAACGTGATGTCGCGGTATCCAGGATGATAATAAGTGCCCTCATATTCCGATAAGGGGAGAGCAAGGGGTAGTGGTGGGTTCGGAATACGCGGGTATAGAATCGTTCGTCCGTTCTCATAAGAGGTCAGCATCTGTTCGTCCGATGCGTCCATCTCCGGGATCATGTCGTAACGCTCGTTTGCAGGGATATTGAGGACGTCGTCGAGCAGTCGTAGAAACAATGCATCTATGGCATGGCTACCATGAACATCGTTATTGCTCATCATCGCAACGCCCCAGCGACAAGATGGCATGAACGCAAGCCTTGCGCTGAAGCCGGTGATGGCTCCCGCATGCATCACAACCGAATTCCCACGATAACTGGTGACGGACCATCCAGCTCCATATAGAGGCGGAGAGGTGTGTGGGAACTGCGTTGGCTCATCCATCAACATCCTGGGTTCGACGAGCTCTCGTTGCGCGGTGGCAGAGAGTGGCAAGGTCTTATCAATCATCGCGTGAAGATATCTCGAACAGTCGAGAACTGAGCTTATGATGCCGCCACCGCCAACCAGCTGCGTGTCCAGCCAGGGTTGATGGTAGTGCTCATGGCTCCTGTCATCCCAAGAATAACCGTACGCAAATCTACTTCCACTTTCTTTTACACTTTTGAGAGCATCTGAGAGACGTATGAATGTTGAACTCATGGACAAAGGGCGCCAGATCTTCTCGTGGTGAGAGTCACCTATCCAGCGGCCTGTGAGTGTCTCGATAATGTGTTGGATAACCATGTAACCAAGGTTGAGATATTGAAATGCTCCTCTTAGTTCCTCAGTCATGGGCAGATGGCGGAGCGAGCGTATCGCATCACGGACAGTGAAGTTAGGGCCATCATAGCTCATATCATGGCCAGGGAAGCCGCCAGGAAAGCCCAATCTGTGGGTAAGTACATCTTCGATAGTAGCATGAGCGGTCGCATATTCATCAGGTAGCACGAAATCAGCAGGAAGAATCGTTGAGACTCGGCTTCTCAAGGAGAGTGGATTTTGTGACTGAGAAGTGTCTTCAAGAGCCAGAAGCAGAGAAGCTGCTGTGAAAGACTTCGTGATTGATCCAACGTAGTACAATGTCTCCGGGGTAGCCTCAATGTCTGGTAATACGGCATAACCATAGGCCTGAGACAGTTAGATTCTTTGTGGGCTCCAATCCGGCGGAGCACACCGTAGTAGTACATCGGTAAAAGTATTATCCATATCTACGACGGCCACTGAAAGACCAGGAGTATGAAAGTGCTCCAGAATCTGCAGCGCATATTTCTTGAAGCTCGCGTTGAGAGGACTGCGATCTGTGTGTTCCACATAAGCGCTGCATGCTGAGCTCTCTTTCAATGGCTTTTGGGATGCTGCCGAAGAGCAAGTTGCGAGAACCAAGAAGATGATGAACCTGAACGAAGCGCTAACAAACGAAGTCATATCGGCGATAAGAGTGGCAGACTGAGATGCAATGAGAATGTGGATCAATTCTCGGTCCTGCGACATTTCACTTCGACACCGCCCGCGCCACCCCCGTCGCTTACTACGTAGTAATTTATGAATGCTGACAACCTCGACCAATGCGGAGAGAATACACGTGACTTGGATAGAGAATGTCCTTCCTTTTCGGGCCGTACTTATTGAATTATTATCACAGTAAAGAAGACGAGACGGGCGGAAAGCCGATCTATCCGTTTATCTTGAGAATACCGTCGTAAATCTATGATGCAGGCAGTGATGGGTCCACTCACCGCGCATCTCTTCGCTCGAGATCATTTCAGAATGCCTCGTTTTTCCTTTTTCTTTTTTTGGCCGTGTGTATTTCGGCATGGCGTGTCGGTCAACAGTTTCAATACTGCGATTTTGTACAAGATCTCAGTCGGAAGTATAAGTATACAAAGCAGATGACCACAACCGAGGAGGATGTCTCGTCAACATCGAGAACCATGTCACGCGACCATGAAGGTCGACATGGAGAAAGTCCCTCGGATCCTTCTCATGCTGCAGTCGTTCCGGAGACCGGCAGTGCAAGTTCGATAGACCGAGATGATGGATTAGATAGAGTCCGGACTACTCTCGACCAAGAGCTGCCTCCAGAGACCATCCTGACGACAACCATATCTGGTCCTCCGTATTCAATCTTCACGAAGAGACAAAAGCGGTTCATCGTGTTCATGGCAGCTTTCGGTGCTTCTTTCTCACCGATTTCCGGAAACATCTACTTCCCGGCTCTAAATGTGCTGTCCGTGGATCTCGGTGTTTCCAATGCGGACATGAACCTGACATTGACAACATATATGATTTTTCAGGGTCTTGCACCTAGTCTGATGGGAGATCTTGCCGATACTGCCGGGCGGCGGCCGGCATATCTGCTGTGCCTCGTCATCTATGTTGGCGCGAACATTGGTTTGGCGTTGCAGAATAGCTATGCTGCCCTCCTTGTCCTTCGCTGTCTACAATCAGGTGGGAGCGGGGCCACTCTTGCCTTGGCTTCCGGTATAGTTGGAGACATATCAACTGCTGCTGAGAGAGGTACCTATCAAGGTGTAGCAACTATCGGTTCCCAACTAGGCCCGAGTCTAGGCCCTGTACTCGGTGGATTACTAGCAGAATTTCTTGGCTGGAGATCCATTTTCTGGTTTCTCATCATTCTTGCAGCTGTCTTTCTGCTACCATTCACGCTTTTCTTTCCAGAAACAAGCCGGAACGTCGTTGGCAATGGGTCGATCGCTCCCCAGCCGTGGAACATGACCATCACTTCGTATCTGAAGCTTCGCCGTCTGCGGAAAGAGCAGGAGAACAGTTCAACGGCAGACGACCTGCATGCTGTACAGTCTCGATCATCCGTACGTAAAACACGGAAATTTCGGTTTCCAAATCCGTTGGCCTGCTTCCGGATCTTGTCCCACCCTGCGACATTCATGTTGTTGGTATACAATGCGTTCTTGTTTTCCTGTTTCTACTACATTCTGTCAACGATACCACCACAATATGCGAAGATTTACGGCTTCAACACCTTGAAAGTAGGATTATGTTACATCCCATTTGGCATCGGCGGATCTACGGCCGCTTTTGTCCACGGACAGATACTCGATTGGAACTTCAGGCGGACGGCGCGAAAGCTCGGGATGAAAGTAGACCGAAAGCGACAAACAGATATGCTCAATTTTCCAATTGAAAAGGCGCGCCTGCAAATTTCGTTGCCACTCCTGTACGCAGCCCTTTCTCTATTGCTGATATACGGCTGGGTACTTGAAATTCAGAGTCCACTGGCAGCACCACTTGTTGTGCTTTTCTTCCTGGGTTACTGCATTACGTCCAACTTCAACACGTCCCAAACGCTGCTCGTAGATTTCCATCCGACCACTCCTAGCACAGCGACGGCGGCCAATAACCTTCTAAGGTGTCTTTTAGGAGCTGGGTCTTTGGCTCTGCTGGATCCAATAATCGATGCCCTGGGGATCGGAGGGACATTCAGTCTACAGGTAGGTATCTTGGTTGCCCTCAGTCCGCTTCTTTGGGTATTATATTTCAAGGGAATGAAGATCAGACAAAAGAGTTACGCGAAAGCGAAAGCGAAGGAGGCAGAGGACCGGGGAAGCAGGGACGGATCAGATAAGGCGCCTACCGTTAATGTACCTGAAAGGAAGCATGAAGAGGAGTTACCGCAACGAGCTGTTGAAGGCATGACGGAGACTCAAGGGCCTCAACTGCGAGAAAAGGGACCTCAAGCAGACTTGGAGGCTGGAGTTATCCAGTCGTAGTGTGCTAGCCAACGGCACCACTATTGGCAAGGCCGAACAGGTATTCATTTCCTTGCCAGTACGGGCCTGGAGTATTAAGAAAGGGCTGAGGTGGTCACAACGCCGCGTTGTCCTATTAGCTTCGGCATTCATAGGAATGCTTCGACGATTATGCAATGACTCAACGAACATATTCTCTTCCATGTCGGGAATCCAACTATATTTAGAACGAGTTACTAACCTTATGTCTGACATGTAGCAGAACGAAATACTGATCCTGTAAGTACCATGAGCATCGTTGGATGTAAACTCATCTTCCGCTCGGGTCTGGGCAGGTCATGGATGCTTAGTCATCTTCAACTATTACATAATCGTGCGATCTCGGAGATCAAAAATTAGATGCCGAATGCGTACCTTGCATATCATATCACCGTCACGAAAAACCGTGTTGATTTCAGACATTTCACGCCCGGTCATCAAGTCTCCAGTACTTAGTAATTGTTCTCGCGTTCGTGAGTGATAATACTCTGTTGCCTGCCAGATTTTGACCCCGATGAAATCACCGGCCGTGGTGGTGTCAAGAGCAGTAACACAGACGACCTCATCACTGACCAGAAGGAACTTCTTCATCCAATCTGCTAATAGTACGCCGCCGCCGCTCTTGAGCCGATCCTTTATAGAAAGAAGAAGAAACATGGCTTCAGCAGCAGCACCACGGACATCCAGTGACCATATCTTAACACTGTCATGTCCGGATCGGCCAGGGATCGTTCACTCGGTCACGGGCCTCTTGGCCAAGCGGCACCTGAATATTTTAGACTCGCAGCAATTCAGCGATCCGACGTCCAAGAAGTTCTTTATGAGAGTGCATTTCGACAAGGAGGATGGTAGCAGCAGGGATGCCGAAGCTACTACTACTGGTACCAAAAGCCTGGATACGGAGGAGTTGCAACCGCATTTCGCGGATCTGGCCAAGGATCTCAACATGGAATTTGAATTACGGCCCGTAGCACAGAAACCGCGGGTGCTCATCATGGTGTCCAAGATCGGACACTGTCTCAACGATCTATTATTCCGCCAATCGACGAACCAACTCCCCATCGAAGTGCCCCTGATCGTCTCCAACCACCCGGACTTCAAACCCCTCGCCGACAGCTACAAGATCCCCTTCCACCACCTCCCCGTCACCGCCGACACGAAGCAACAACAAGAGAGCGCAATCCTCTCGCTGATCGAACAACACAACATCGACCTCGTCGTGCTCGCGCGCTACATGCAAGTCCTCAGCCCCAAACTCTGCACCCTCATGTCCGGCAAAATCATCAACATCCACCACAGCTTCCTGCCCTCGTTCAAGGGCGCCAAACCCTACCACCAGGCCTACGAGCGCGGCGTCAAGATCATCGGCGCGACCGCCCACTTCGTCACCGCCGACCTCGACGAAGGCCCCATCATCGAACAGCGCGTCGCCCGCGTCGATCACGCCATGAGTCCCAAGGATTTGACCCAGGAGGGCAGTAATGTCGAGAGTCAGGTGCTCGCCGCCGCTGTCAAATGGGTCGCCGAGAAGAAGGTGATTCTGAACGGGCATAAAACCGTTGTATTCAACTGAAAAGAAAGCACTATTTAAAATCTTTGAAGAACACGGGATGCCCCTGTGATTATGTTACAGTAGGTACCTATTTACCTACCTACCTACCTAGTTTAAAAGAAAATAGATATCCCTTTTTTTTCTTCTTTTTTTTTTTTTAAGATGATCCCTACAGAAAATACCGTACCTAGGTATCTAGTACCTAACCTACCTACCTAGGTACCTTGTTTGCATTGACGTACGTTAGTAGATAACGGCGCGGGGATTATGGTGCACCCCGAAGCAAAGACCGTGCACGAAACACCCCTCCTCCTCCCCCACTTCCTCCTCCGAGTCCCCCGCGGCATAAAAAAAGGACTTCCTTTCTCTCGTAAGATAAGGTACAACGAATCTGCCAGGTATCTACCTAGGTACCTAGGTAACCTCCATCTGCCCATAACACATGATCCCATTTTTCAACGGCTACAACCTACAACAACAACAACAACAAAAAAGGGGATCACGGGCAGCTAGGGTTTTTTTTTTTTGGGTAGTACTATTATTATCGGTAATTAGCAAATGGTCTGATTGATCGGTTCCATGAGGTTGAGCGGTTCGGTCGTTTTGGTTCAAGAGCGTATCGATGATAAGCCATCTATATACCTAGGATTGTAGACAGGTACTGGGTACTAAGGTAAGATCATGATTTAATCTAGGTAGTAAGCTCGTAAAATGATGGTGAATTTCTAGTTTGTCAAAAATGTCGGGGGTTGGTGAAGGAGAGAGCAAGTAAAGGCTCGTTATTAGGAAATCATAACATTGTTTTCCCTTTTCTGCAGTGCTCTAGGATTCTTTTCTTCGTGAGGTTTCGTAGGTACTCCGTTCATTCACACTTGATCTTCTCTTCTCTTCTCGTCTCATGTCTAACGATCTATTCTTGCAGTAGGTCACCCGCACCTAGTTGGAAGGCGTTTATGCTTCGAGCGGTTTTTGGGCGTAATGAATGGCGCTGGAGGTTTGGGTTAGCTACTAGGTAGAGCCCAGGGGATCAAGACGGTCACTGGGGAAGGAAGAGTCTACTTACACAGGGACAACACGGTGTTTGCTCAAGTCCTTGTGGGAAGCTTTGCATTGCTCCTTCAAGCCTTCTAAATCTTCGTGTTTCATATCCAGAGTCTTGCAAAGGAAGTTCGCCGTCCCATTTAGTGCTTCGTCGAAGTTCATGCGCATACATAGGCCGATTTCGTGGTAGCTTTGTTCTCGACTCCATTCTCCAAGAGGCCATTTGTCTTCCTTTTTATTGATGTTGACGAATCCTGCTTCTTGTAGCTGACTTCCGAATTTATACATGGCGGAACCGTCAACACCAGACTTGGACATAGCTTCTTCAACAAGATCTGCCCACCGAAGGCAGGCATCATCCTTTGGGACCTCATTGACTGCCTCGTGTCTCAAGGAGTATTCTTGAAGTTCCAGCCAGCCTCCTGGTTTCAGGGCGTTGTAACACCTCTGGAAGTACCTTGGCCAATTTCGGAGCCCGGTGACAATCATGCGGCTATGGACATAATCCATCGGCGGGTAGGTCCAGTCGCTGTCACTGTCCACGTTGTCGATTTTAAAGTGGCAGTTTCGGGGAACGAGGGGTGGGTTAATTGGAGAGAGGTCAACACCGAGAACCTAGCGTTCGAGAATAGCGTCAGCATCAGTATCAGATTCGGGCCAGCTGAGCGCAGAGAACTCACCTCGCATTTTGGAAACTGGTCAGCGAATTCCATAGCCCAGGCGCCTGTGCCGGCACCTATATCAAGGGCATGCGTGATGTCATGCGGGAGAGGGGCCAGAAACAGTCTGTAATCCAGCCCTTTCACCCACATGGCATGTTGAAGATCTAAACGCTGCGCTTCTTGCTATGCAGTATATCGTTAGCAGACTGCGATTTTGATGGATCGTATAGTGCGGCAAGAGGGTAGCTACCTCATCGTCTGGCAAATGATAAACTGTTATCAAATTAGCGAACTTTCCAGAGGCAATTGTGGGCACAATCCTTACCCTTTCTATGATCTGTTCCATCCAATGCGGTCAGTCATCATGGTATGCAACATGCACTGTGGGCGTCAAAGCCTTCATGGTACATACAAGTGTGGCGCCTTTTCTCGTTGTGGTCTTGACGGTCCATAACGTTCGTACCGGAGTGAGCGGTGTTTGACATGCTATCTCAGGCTGAGTGTCACACAAGCTCGTCTGTCTGATATCTTCGACGCAGTGGTATTGGTATAAAAATCTTATGTTCGATAGGTGAATTGCATGTGATAGAAGATCGCTAAAAAAGAATACTCTGATTAATCTATGTCTTGTACATCCGAGCTATCCACACATTTTCCAGTTAGTGTCCCAAAGCCTTACAGACACATGACAAGAAACGAGATCGGGAGAAGTTGGATCGGCTGTAAAGATGGTCAGTCATACTAGGTAGATAGTAGTTACAGTACATTCGAGAGTCCGGCGGCATTCCACGCGAGACTCGGAGGGTCGGATACGGATTGAACTACTGTATATCATAGGGTGATTTGTACCCGTCACACCGAGAGCAGCAAGGATCGGGTGGTTGCTTCAGTAAAAGATCGATCATGGTCGCTGGTCGCCGAGTTGCAATGACCAGAATGAGCAGAAGAACTCAGTGATCTCCAGATTGGTTTCCATGTTCCGACTGTGGGGCATGTTACAGCACCTGAGCGGTCAGACCACCACAATCGTTACCGTATTAACCCAGAATGGTTATATCACCACCGTGCGAGCCCTCAAAAGACACCCGGTTGTCGGTGCTGCAATCCGTTTCATTGCCTCTCTCGAGTCTCGACGGAATTGTCACTCCATTGTTTATGAATCAAGGTACTGTAATCGGGCCTGTCCGTCGAGACACAGGAGGCATTGCACGCCACTTTGCTTGATGACGGCGAGACGGTCTCTCAAAGGAACGAGCACAGAGTAACTTTTATCATGATTACGCAGGCTGTGAAGATCGGACCGGTAGGCGATAACATGATGGTTTTTCGAAGAATACTCGGATACCGGTCAATCTCCCTTGTGATCTTCACGTATTAGTAAGGTAGTCCATAGGCCTCTGGAGGTACTGTACAACGGTACCTCGTGTTCTGTGCCTTCATATCGAGAATTGATTATTAGGCAGGCGGCAGGCAAGTCTAAGAATAATCCATCCCCACCAGCCTCTATCAACCCTTGAATCAAGCCCCGCAAAAAGGGTCTTCCCGCTACATCTAAGCCCAGACGCATCACAACACCTGCAAATTACAGGATACTACGTCCCTCAGGTGGATGAAAGCATCTCATCGCTGCCTGATCCTCGTCAATGACGCCTCTACCAGGTTCAATCCCTCGCCGAGTTGCCCAGACATACTTGCTATGTACCATGGATCACGGATGCGTTCAGTTACCAATCATACCAATCCGATAGGTGGTTTACCCAGGAGAGTAGAGGACGTCGCAACAAGGAGGGATATACTAATCCGGTAGTGGTGGGTGGTGAATGCTAGGCATCGTGGCACACGGGGGCCAGCTAGATCCATATGCAATGTAGCTATACCAACAGGCATCTTCAGGCCTCGTGCTCGAATCCACATCCCACACTGCCTTCCCGTCCCTTGACGCAGAAGCGCTCCTATCGGAGCGATGCAACTTTTCCACTGTTTGCTTTACCCCTGGCTAAACTGTGAAGTGGGCCGGTGCGTCCGGATTCTCCGTGGACAGTACGTACTATTAGTACGTCTACTGTGGAGTACATGCAGTTGGCGAGAGGGAGGATTGGCTGAGGTGTAGGCGAGAAGGGCTCTGTTCAAGATCTCTACTTCCATATTATGGAAACGATACGACTGCAGTCCCCGCCCTTCAAGGATGCCATTCCCAAGGGTGCCCTGGATGTGTGTATTGTGATACGGCAGCAAATGAGATTTGTAGATGTTACATACCCATTGGATTTCGGTAGGTTGACCCCTCACTTGTCGAGTCCAGCAGATGTTGTTGGCATAGTATCAGCTGTGTACGCATCTCGCCAGCTCGTGTATACAGACTTGCACCGTATGACAACGCTATCTCCATCGGCGGGTGAGTGGCGGGTCAGCATGTGCTAATACCAAACATCTATCAAGATATGATCTAGATGCCACGGTCACTGCCCAATAGCCTTACCAATGATCGGGCGAGGAATCCCTGCTGCATCTTAGCCTTCTTGCCGTCTCACGGGGAATAGCTCAAAGGTACTGACTAGACTATTAGCCGGCATCCTTCGGCTCAATCAAGGGACCCTTGGACACACACTTTGGCAGAAGCTGTGAAGGGGTTAAATTTAAAATCGTCACCCTAACCACGTCAGCAATCGGCATCTTTCTGCTTGCACAGCATGATACAAGTACCTAAAGGTAGTCAGTAGACAAGAGGTCGTACTGCATCTAAAGTGTCTACATTGTGGTTGGGATATATATGAGGTACACACCGTGAGGACCGCCATATTTCTTGGGTCCAATGATATTCCCACCAGCCCACGGTGTGAATTTATGCTTGCAGGACTGTAGTACAGCATAGTACAAAATACAGAGGGTAAGCACATATGCCACTGATATTGTATCCAACATGTTTCCTACAATTAAATTCATTCGACCAACAAATAGAATCCGTCTTTATCTGAAGGGATACGCCAATCAATGAGCTTGTGCTGTGTCTCCAAATGATCGTATTTAGGGCTGGACATAACGGCGCGCCGCTAAGGTACGACGCGCCATGAGGGACTCAGATAATTAATAAATATTTCATCATTATCATTATCTGAGGCTACTATTGTACCTATCATGCACATACCTTACCTACCTTGGTTATCGAATAATAAACCGTCGCACTTACCTTCATTCCAATCGGAGACTTCCTCAATCTATGATAATTGATTCCTCGGTCCTTTCTGCACAACCCATCGTCAGGCCAATGCTACAGTGGCCGATCGCCCTGCCCTATGGTCCCGGAGACGGACGTTCGCGCTCGCCTGGGGAAGTTGGCGCTGAACAGTGAGAGTATGCATGACACTTCACTACCCATCAGAAAGAAGAAGAAGCATCGCAAATTACGGACAGGGTGCATTACCTGCAAGTAAGTACTCCATGCAGCATATTGATAGATGCGTGTCGTTGAACTCAATGGTATCGACAGGAAGCGTCGTGTCAAATGTGACGAAGCCAAACCATACTGCGTTCGTTGCACCAACACGGGCCGTAAATGCGACGGCTATGAAGAGATCACTCCCAGAGCCACTACGTCGAACGGTTCAAGGACGTTGCTTTCTAAGGGTTTCATTGCGTCCGATAAAGTCGATGCGAGCTTGCAGCGTTCGCTGTCTACCATGTCAAGTTCATCTGACGAACTCGATAGTTTCCAGTACTTCTGCGAGAAGACAGCCCCTCTTCTTGATTCGATAAGCCTACAGCAATTCTGGCACAGAGCTTGTATTCCACTCTATCACACCAACGACATGATCAAGAACCTTGTGCTTTCAATCTCATCAGTGCATCAAAGCTTTAGCCGTCCAAACAACTCCATACGCGCTCAAAGGCTATTTTTCTACACACACCTGGACAAGGCGTTTCGATATACCAGACAGAACATTGACAAAATATGTCAGTATACGGAAGACTCGGTTGGAAACGACATGGGTGGCGCTGTTGTCATGGCCAGCCTCATGTTTACAGCTTGCGAAGATTTAGCTGGCCGAAGTCAGACGGCTCTCCGACATGCAGCCGCCGGGTTCAAGTTTCTACATCGGTATGAAGCGCTGAAGAAAAGCTCAGGAGGCAGACTTCACGACGAAATTATCGAAAAGTTTGTCTACCCGACCTTGAACATTGTCAGAGAACGGACGGCACAATTCGATATGGGAGACATTGCAGTAGCCTCAGCCCACGACATAGCTTCACCCTCTTCATCAGAGAGCGAAACGGATGTCATTCAATTGCCTGTAAAGTGGGTTCGCATCGAAGATGCACGCAGGAGCATTTATACCATCGTCGGAAAACACCTCGATAGAGTTGCCACTCTTGTTGTCACTCCTGGCCAGGGCCCCAACAAAACTAGACTCAGGCTAATCCACCAGGCCAGCGCGCAAATGGGCTTCATGAATGACGACTTCATGCATGCCAACATGGACAACTTTGATCCCACATTCAAGGCGGCATGCGGAATGCTGAGAAATCATCATCTCACCCATGCAATGATGTGCCGTACGTTGCACTACCCGGATGAGACGATATTCGATACATATGGACCCTTCTCCGCTGTTGTATACAAAGTGCAACCCATCATTGAAGGTTATTTTGAACTTGTGAGGACAAAAACCAACGACCGGATTGATGCAGATCCCGACTTTGGGTTCATACCGCCTTTATACATGACGGCTTCCCGCTGCAGAGACCCGAGGCTCAGGAGAGAAGCACTTTTTTGGTTGTACAAATTGAGGAGGACGGAAGGATCTTGGAATTCTTTCGTCGCCGCCAGAGTCGCTCAGACCATTATGGACATCGAAGAGCGCAATTGCGGTCTAGTCAAGAAGAAGACCGATATACCCGTGGAACATCGCATACGCGCTCGCCATGTGCGGCTAGATAAGAAGACCGGCCGGCTCATGCTATCGTACCTTCGTTGGCCCTACGCAGCAGATAGCGATGTATGCGAAGAGTGTGTCAATGGCTTTGATCAGCGGGATGACAACTATCGATCAATCATTGACCAGGTTGTCTTTGTAAGTCAAAATATCTACTTTTGATCTGTTTCGAAAACCATCATACACGAATACTGACCTATCATTAAGCCATTGACGGACATAATACGACTCTGCGGCTATCAGGGGCTTGTCAAAGGCCGCCCTCTGATGATGCCGAATACGTGATTTCTATGCAACGACGAGTCGAGACCGTTTCACAGCAAGGAAATCTAGAAGAGAGAGCGCCTTTGACTCTTCGACTGAAGCACTCAAGCACTCTGAGTATTGCCTCGACAGCATGCGGAATTTCTCATAGTGGCACATACACTCGAGTCGCCGACGTCTTTCTTGTCCGTCCTCTCTCGTTTCCACGCGGGCATACAAGAATGAACACATCACTACCCACTGCTAGGCTTCCTGAGAAGACCGACTAGAGGTACCTTCGCAACATCAGCAAGCGTCTTTACGCACTTTCCAAAACGGACCTATCATCGCATGAACCTTCTCGTCCGTCTGCCGACGTATGCTCTCCTTCAGCGATCCCCAGTCGAACGGGTTCTGGACGACACCATCTCGTGGAATATAATAGTTTCAGAACCTTGATATCGTCTCAGACAACTTGGAACGTGTCATCCTTGCATTCTACCTTGTGCCGCATGTCGTCTCTACTAGCCGAACCGGAAGTTCAACTTGAATGCCGCATGGGCGGACGGGTTGGAGTGATATATACTACTAGGATTCAGTACGTCCCCGGGTACATGACTGACCGCGGGGATGAGATTTCTCCTACCTCGATCCAATGTGAGCTGGATTTTGGGTGACGGCCCTCGGGCAACCCAACGCACCAACACCTTGACAAAAGCCCGCAGTGAGTGGGGAGCGACGAAGGACGCCACCGTTCCGACTCAAAGCCTCTGCGAGGTGCCCGCCAGGTACTAGACGATAGGTACCTAGGTCCTTTACACACCTACAGGGTACATAGGACGCCCCTGTACTGGCCCCTGAGCTTATCGTTGCCCGTTGTGATTTTTTCAAAAGTCGGAATTACTAGATCGCGAGTTCTACTAGAAGACGCCAAGGACCCGACCCGATGGCCGGGGCTGGGTTAATGATAAGGCCCATACTGCAGTGGTTGTTCAAAATCATGCATAGCCCAACCCGAAACCAGACCCGCCATCTAGCGCAGCCTTCGCAGTGACATTACCATGTATTGTACCTAGTATTGTGATGTAACTGTCAGGTTATAGTTGTGTTATGAAGCCTTCAATGCCTGAGGCCCCTACCAAAGTGAAGCCTCCATGTTACTGGCAGCAGCAGGGTGACGATACTGTTACGTATTGTACTAATATGTAATTTCCAGATCTACTTAAGATCAACAATAAATTTTCCCCTTCATAGCGATGGTTCCATTACACAACTATAGTACCTGTAT
Source organism: Pseudophaeomoniella oleicola (assembly GCA_003868215.1). Classification (NCBI taxonomy): domain Eukaryota; kingdom Fungi; phylum Ascomycota; class Eurotiomycetes; order Phaeomoniellales; family Phaeomoniellaceae; genus Pseudophaeomoniella; species Pseudophaeomoniella oleicola. The sequence goes on from QWDQ01000069.1 coordinate 94,345, forward strand.
TCACATCCTACTTTCGACCATCAGTGCCCTGGGGAGGAAAGGCCAAACCCACGGAAGCCAAAGGGATACTAGGTACCTACCTACTTGAGTAATTCCAGTAAAAGTTAGAAGGATGAGGCATCGAATTTCCTCGCTGTCACTTGCGAGAATGCGTAATTGGCTGAATTCGTTCTATCAGGCGGGGGCTTCCCGGATTTTGTGAAGCTTCTTACACTACGAGAGGGACCTCCTACCTACCTTCAATGCAACGTTTCTGGGCTTGCTAGCAACCCGGTGCGATCAATACCATGTATGTATGTATGTATGTAGATTGAAACGATGAGAGCAAACCAACAAGTACCGGTCACATACTAGGCCTGCTACCTATTCATTATCGCCGACACCGTTGAGTTGTGAAAGACGTGGGTGGGAGATTCAGTGTAGGTTAAGTTCAATTTGTTAACAACAGGGGTCACCAGTGATTTTGAAATTCACCATCATCATTGTTCAGCGACCGCGTCAAACTCACCTTAGTTGCAAATTGGACCTTCTTTTCGACATCGGACTGATGTCGTAATTACCTTACATATTTGTGAAAATAGGTACATACGGTACCTAACCTAGGTAGGTAATTGAATTCAGTGGTACCCAATAATCACTGTTGCAACCAGCGACCGCGTCAATCATAGTAAAACAATAAAGTCCGTCGTAATTTCTTGTTTGTGACAATACGTGGACGTGTGGTGCTACTGTGACGGCCGTGACAACTGTGGCAACTGTGGCAAGCGCGATACCTTAAGTAATCGTGACGGGGCAGCTGGAATTTGCAAAACCACGGCCTGGCCAAGAAATAAGGTAGAGAACGTCTCAGGTTGAGTAGCACTTATTCCGCCCTTCTATTATCATAAATTGTTTCTTTGGGGTTGTCTTTCATTCTTTATTGATTGGCTATCAACCTTGACATTGCGTCAATTTCCTCTATGCTGCCCTAGTATTGTTGATGTACTAGGTAGGTACCTAGTAGGCGCCTATAATTTCGTACAGTACCGTATGTCGAGACGTCGAAAGGGCTTGTCTGGAACAGCGTCGTCGATAGGCTGCGCCCTGGGTCGGGTTGGGTTGCCTAAACGTCTACCCGTACCCAACCCACTGCGTGTACCCGGCGGATTACCTTGGATGTTACTTGCGGGTTGCCAAGTATTATGTATCAAAACCCAATTGGGTCAGCAGGTTGGTTGGGTAGAGGCAACCGGCAACCAAATCGAAACAAATTGCAACCTGCTGGTGCAGTAGCTTAGTTGCCGACCACGCGCGTAAGATCACGCCTGCATTGACTGCCAGAAGGCATCAGAATTGTCAAGCTGGAAGCCCTCGACTAGTGCAGACCATGCTGGCCACTCATCTTCGTCATGGTCAAGGCCGAGCATATCACTGTCCATGCCTTCCCCGAGCATGTCTGGATACGCAGAGACATCTCCGCCCTCCTGTGTCCCTTCTCCGGACATTAGGCTTGTGATACTAACGTCTAGATCTCCTCTTGGGTTGTGTTGTCGAATCCTTTCTCTCATTGATAAGGCCTTTGCTTTGAGCGCCTTCAACATCGCTGATTTAGATCCAAAACCCATAGTGGCCTCGTCCCAAAGCTCGTGAGAGAATTGGGTTTCTATCGCCCTCCATGCCCTGTCGACATTTGGTCCCTGAGGTTTAACGCACAGGTACCACAGAACGTACATCGTGACATGGTATTGTGGATAAGCCTTCCGAGCCCATGCGAACTGCTCCAACAAGCCGTCTTCGCTGTGAAGCCTCGGCTCTAAGATCTCCAGAGCCTCGATAAGATTCTGCTCGGTTGCAAACTCCATATGTGGGCCAGCGCGCTGTAATAAAACCCACTGCAGTCTTGTCACAAAGTCGAGCTTTCGAAGCAGGAAGCGGGAGCAAAGGAGTGTCAGACGATGTTGAGGTATCACAGGGTTGCAATTCGCCAGCCACCTATCGATGTTCATCTTGGTCTCTTTGATGATCTGCGCTCTCACATCTTCCCTTGGAGGAGACGAAGATGCGGCGGCGATAGATGCCAGCTTCAGCATGGACTTAGCAAGTTCGATGTTGATTAGCGAAAACGTCATGGCAGTCCAGCTTTCTTTCGCAACGGGAGGGCGCTGCATTTCCGGATAGAGATCTGTATCGTCAACATTGGCAGGTAGGCTAACATCGGACACCAGTAAAAGGCTGTTCACATTCTCTAGACCGTAATCTTCACCTGCGCGGCCATCGCGAGTAAGTAAGTGCCACCAAAGGCGACGGCGGATTTCAGCCTGGAAAGAAGACAGGCCCAGTCGATCTCCGTCGCGATGAAGACCTAATGACTGAGCTATACGGATTGCAAGGCCGTTCAAAATCCATATTCCCTTACCGTGATTATGGACACGGAGCGCTGACTAGAAATGATACAGGTTCGCTTGAGTACATTCTTGGTAGTAATAAAGCAGCAAATGGGAAGGAGCGTACCAGGTATATTGCCAAGGCATGAAGCCCAGTAATTGTCGGCCGATCTAAGAAATCTCCATGAGCGAATGCTTGTTCCAGACCGAGCTTGTATCGCATTAGAAGCGTATTTTTATCGCATCCTAAAGTCATCTGCACTTCCGGACTGTCAAGAGAGACTGTTGACGCAAAGTAAATGGCGAAGCTTAGTGCAAGGTTCTCTGAAGATGCCGTTGTCGGGTCATCAATAGTTGAATACACCTTGACTTCATCTGTGGGCAAATGCAATAGCTTCAATCCCGCGCAACTCTCGACATTGTCCACGTAGATTTTCCAATGTCGTACAGCCAGCTGTTTTGACGGGTGAAGACTAGATGGAGCCAATGACGACGAGGGAGATGAAAGAATGCCCAAGGCATTGAATGGAGAGCATTCTCCAGGATGCGGCGACACCGTCTGAGGGGGCGTCAGGACGGATTCAATGTTTGGCTCCTATACAAGAGTCAGAACTATAGACTGCATTTTGTTTATGGACAGTGTTGGTACTGAAACTTCTTCAATAACTCTAGACAAGAGTATTTCGCTGAAGTACTGGCTTGATGACCCCTTCTGGACGAGGATGTCTTCCCTGGCTCTCTTGCTCGAGTTCAGATTGTCGGAGCCTAAAGCCGTCCTTGACTGCGTCGAAGGAGTTGAAATGGCGGTTTCAGACCTGGGAACAGTTGGAACCGATGACTCTTCGACTCCGACTTTGGCAGCAGATTTCTCTAGACTGGAAATGCGGGAGGCCATGTCCGCCATGATGGTCTTCTTCGCCCGTCGTTTCCGTGGACCTAATGGAGGGTAAGTGCAGACCCTACCAGCTCGGGCGCACGGTGAACATGGCTCTTCTTTGTCACATCGGATTTTCTTGCTGTTGCAGCCATGACACGAACGGGCAAGCCAACGGCTAGTCGGCGAGGATGCAGCTGCCGAAGCTCTCTGCTGCTCTAATCTGGGCTCGGAGAGTGGAGTGAGACTGGATTGGATGCCTGTTGATTCAGAACCCATGGCAATATACCAATGTGCTTATCTCCGGAGATGCAAACTGGAATTATATGCCACGGTCTAATGAAGAGATTAGGTAGTCGATAGGTAGTCGATATGTGGTAGTAGGTACAGTACATATACCGAAGATGCATTTCGGCCTTAGTCAGCGATCCTTATCGGCCTGTTTTGTTAGTATTTTACGACCGAGCCCGAAATATCCTTGGCACGTATACGACCGTCACCGACTATGTCTCCTTTGTACCAAACTACGAGTCGCTCTTGGTTCGGCAGACATCGTTTCTTCAGCTCCATGTCTTCTGCCATGGAAGGCATACTGGCCATGTGCATCACTCTATTCAGGGTTCCGGAATTAGTAGAATGTAGCCCTAATGCCGGGACATCACTTCCAGTGTAGAGGTTCCCTTCTCTTCCAGGCTATAAGTACGGGTTGAAGGGGCAGCATCGAATGAGTTCTAATCTACCTCAGTCCTATTATTTCTTTCCTTCTTTTCGTCTCAGTTTTAGCAGACGTTCTCTATCTTACATTGACCAAATCCAGTTTCGATTTGCAGCAACCATGTCTGATCCAAAACAGGAGCCTACGCTAGCAGATGATCCGACGGTCGAAAGAAAAACCGAGAACGCAGAATATCAAGCTGAAAGTTCGAACATATCCTCTACCTCGCACGAACGTGACGTACAGAGTGATGCTGAGAAGGCTACTCTACCAAAGCCTCCAGGCAGTGATGCACCGGATGGCGGTACCGTCGCTTGGCTTGTCGTGCTTGGTGCTTGGTGCACTTCTTTCTGCAGCTTTGGTTGGCTGAACAGTATGACTGGCTTCCATCATTCATGACTATAACTGCTTACCTTGACGATGACATTTAGGCATTGGAGTCTTCCAAGAATACTACCAGAACGAACTACTCAGCGGTTACTCACCAAGCACCATCTCATGGATTCCGTCTTTACAAATCTTTTTCATGATGGCCATGGTATGCGCCATGATCCTCATCTCAAAAAAGCAAACTTGCTGATTGCTGCTTAGGGACTCGTTGTCGGCACCTTGTATGATCACTATGGTCCTCGCTGGCTGCTCCTCGTTGGCAGTCTTATGCACATCTTCGGCATCATGATGACCAGCCTGGGCACCAAATACTATCAGATACTCCTTGCGCAGGGACTGTGCTCAGGCATTGGTGTCTCAGCAATCTTTCAGCCCTGTATGCATCTAGGTTTCATCATTCGATGCCAGTAGGCTAATTGTTGCAGCTGTCACTTGCGTCGCCGGCTGGTTCAATCGTAGACGTGGTGCAGCCTTTGGGATCTTGTTCACGGGCTCAAGTATTGGCGGTGTCGTCTTCCCAATCATGGTGTCGCATCTCATACGTGAAGTCGGCTTCGGCTGGGCTATGCGTATTTGCGCATTCCTCATGCTTTTTCTCCTGATAATCGCTAATATGACCGTCCATGCCTATCGTCCCCCATACCCACAGAAAATCACCATTGCCCAGCTGGTCAAACCTTTGAGAGAGATTCAATTCGTCCTCACGGCGGTCGGTATGTTCTGTTTCAGCTACGGTTACTTCGTCGTTATCGATTATCTCCCTGCACAGGCTCTCAGTGCAGGCATGGACCCAAATCTAGCCCAGTATCTGCTACCCATCCTGAACGCCGCCTCGTTGTTCGGACGTCTTTTCTCGGGCTTTTTGGGCGACAAAATCGGCAGATACAACATTTTCATCGTCGTCTGCTATCTGTCTGGCATCTGGATACTGGCGCTGTGGCTTCCCGACACGAGCAATCCGGCGCTGATCGTCTTCGCGCTCCTGTTTGGTTTCTTTTCTGGTGCTTACGTCTCACTGATTACGCCTATGGTCATGCAGATCTCGCCCATGGCCGAGCTTGGGTTCCGTACTGGCATTATTCTCTTTGCTCTCGCAATCGGCGGCTTAACGACCAACCCCATCAATGGCGCCATATTGGACGGCTCGGGTGGTTGGACTGGTCTCAAGGTCTTCTCTGGAGTGCTCTGTGTTGCCGGCACCACATTCGTACTCATCGCGCGAGTCAGAAAGACTGGGTGGAAATTGATTGAACGCTATTAGATTGCGTGTCTGTCGAGAACACACAAGCCACTTGCATGACTTGATAATTATTTCGTCCAGTACTTTGACCAAGAACATATTCCTTATGTAATACTACTTCCTAGATTGGCAGCAAAGAAAGCCCAAATAAAGAGCTCTCTCCACTCCAAACACTACCGCGTACTACATCCTTTCCATGAACCTGGAGGGGAGAATCAGAGCATTCGAAACGGCATCAACCCATGGACCTCTGACAATGTCGGTATGCAAGTGTGCAACATGCTCGGTCAGTCTTACTGTATAGGCCGCACTAATTTTCGAGGAACGGCCGAAAGCAACATCATAACAAAGGGTGTACTTATCTGCTATGTATGCAAAATATTAGTACGATACGTCGTAATGGCTTCTCCTGAAGGATAGGAAATACACCAAACAGCCTTTTTACTACCCAATTCGGAAAGGAGACGCCAACGAAATAGGCCAAAATGCATTCTGAAAGGAATAGAACATTGGGAAAACAATGAATTGTCAACGATTAATCAATGGTCTCTTCTGAATCAACTCAAGCTAATCTGACACATGTCTCTGATAATGGAGTTAGGAGTGATTTCTTTGTCCTTTGTTTCGCGTTATCTATTGGCATCGCTATATTACATGATCGCGATAAATTATGGAGATACTCGTTGCAAATTCCGCGATGGCTTCACCGTCGCATCTGGTCTACCATACCTCGACCGCGAAGGCATTGACTGCATGCTCAATGATAAATAGGCCCATGATCCCCTTCTCTCTTCGACGTTTTTCAAATACTCTCTTCACGCTTTCTAGACTCGCATATCTGGTATTTGTTAGTCTCACAACCCCTTCCTCTGACATCTGTCCACAGATCCATCTTCCGACCGAACTCATCTCGATTCGAACGAAACCTACTCCTGACACAATGGCTCCTCGTGGGCATTATACATTTTTGACAACCGACTTTGACCCTGCAGCACACCTCGTTACAAACCCCATCAATGGTGACACGCCTACTGCGACCATGAAGTCTCTCGGCATCGAAGACTCTCCACTCAGCTCTACCGCCTTTACTGGTCCTTTCCCTCTGCTGACTCCCGAAGCTGTGCGACTTCACCGTCAAGAGTTGTTCCAGCCACGGGTCCTCGGGGCTTGCATGTATCAGACTAAGATCGAGAGTCCCTCGGTCCAGCTCCGAGGTTTCGCTCCCGCTCATGCTCCATTCATTCACCAGTTCTGGATCAGCAGAAAGGTTACAGACATCGTCAGCAAAGCTGCCGGAGTTCCGCTAGAGCCTGTGATGGATTATGAGATCTGCCATGCCAACATTCAGGTCAAATCTCCTACAGAATGCGGTAAGAGCCATGTTGAACAAATCAAGGAGTTTCCTGTCGAAGTAAGTACATTCTCAACCACTGAACCGGACCAAGAATTAACCTCGTTGATCCAAAACCCGCGCGCTCTCAACAAGGAGGATATGGTCGTCGATTGGCACAAGGACTGCTATCCCTTCGTCGTGATCTTGATGTTGAGCTCACCGGAGGGAATGAGTGGTGGTGAGACCGTGGTTTGCAATGGCAAAGGTGAGTACAAGTTTATCAAAGCACCATCCGTCGGCCAAATCTTGGTCTTCCAAGGCGGTCGCATTGACCATGCCGCTCTCCCTGCCCTCGGTGGTGCTGAACGTATCACTCTCGTCACATCCTACCGTCCATCGTCCATACTTTCTCCTGAACGTCTGCTGTCCTGCGACATCTCCCATCTGGGCAATGTTCGCCATCAGTCCCGCCTCTCCGAACTCTACTATCAATGGGCGATGTACCGACTCTCTGTCGCTGAGAAGGCCATCACTGAAAAGAGGCAACTATTGATGTTCAAATACGTATCAGCTCATGTTACTGAGTTCGTCCCATGTGGTCCGCTCGAGAGAAACGAGGGTGACTGCCATACCAAGGTCGTCGACTTGGCAGACTTCAAGAACTTCATGTCCAAGTTGGTCGAGTATCTGAACAAGACTACCAAGGAATTGGCTGCGATTGGAGAGTACTCCGAGTGAAGAGTCATGCAGTCAACATCTTATGATTACAGAGTTTGTCAGAGCGTACACTCAACGGAAGAACTGGGGAGAAGATAAGCAAAACACGGCATCTCGAAGCTGGACTGTGATGAGCACAGTAGTGTCGAAAGTCGGGTAAGGTAAGCGTAAGACGAGGTATTTTGGTTCTCATTGTGCTGTTGAACCACAACCATAGAGTTTAGACTCTCTTCGACCAAGGTAGATGAAAAAGGTCAATTAGTTGAGGTTCAAGATAGGTACAGTAAGCCAATACAGAAGCGAAAAGCTTATAAAACCCCTAGAAATTCCCATACTGCAATAATCTCTCAATGTAGTAGTACTTGGTGATGTTGTCTGCTTCAACTTGACTTGCGCCATACGTCAACGCGGAGGAGCGAGAACTTCTCGGCTCCAAGAAAGGGGTTATCGAGCACTTCGTATGCTGTTAGCTTCGACATGAATTACCGTTACGAAGGCTTCAAATGACAATGATTCCTGATGCTGTTGAAGCCAAGATCCTGAAGGCAGGACCAGCTGCATGGAAGAGGGAGGAATATGCTAATCACGTGAATAGGGTGAAGAAATACCCTAATTCGGGACCGAGAGCCAAGAATGTTATCTCCGACTCCGAGATCCTCGCCGTTCCATGGCATAACATCTTCGATACTTGATTTCTATATTACCTTATGCCTCGATAGGTATCATTTGACGTATTCTACTCTCAACTGCGTGTTACATGATCGTAAATCTTCTTCACATTAATCTCGGTCGAGACAATGTCTGCGCTACGACACCAGACCGATCAACCTCCGGATCCGAGACCAGTGGATGCCGCCAAAATAACCCGAGGCCATAGTTGTGTCGTTTGCCAGCAACGAAAAGTCAGATGCGATGGACAGAGGCCTTGTTCGAGATGCGTAAAGGCCAACGTGGACTGTATATCGAAACCACCGACAACCCCACGACGCCGGAAAGTCAAGCCTCCACATTCCAAAGGACAAGTCCTCTCTCGACTGAGTAGGTGTGAAGAGCTTCTCGAGAAGAAAGGTCTGGACACCGATGGGAGTATAGCGTCTCCAGAATCAAGCAAGCAAGGGGTCATTCAGCACAATACCACGTGGACCAAACCATCTCGGGGCATTCATAATGATGGTGCCTTGATAGTTGAAGAGGGTCGTGAGAGGTATATCGAAGAGTATGATAACAGAACCTTGCTCTTATATCGTAATAGTTGCTAACTCAAGTGCAGTACCATGTGGGGTAGGCTTACTGGCGAGGTTAGCATATACCTTTCGGACTTGACAATCCTGACATACTATGGACGCTCACTGCCTCACAGCTTCAATCCACGGAAGCAGCTAGTCTGCCGTCGACAGCCGCCAAGGCTATCCCTTCTCCTTCACCCGTCTTCCAGGCAGAGAATTTCATCTTTGGTAGGCCTGTGGTTGAATCTCTGACGTCGAGGCATCCTGATCCAGTCAAGATCTTCACACTGTGGCAGCTCTGCCTGGAAGACGTGAATGTGTTGGCTAGGGTCCTTCATGCACCCACCGTCCAGAATCTAGTTCTTAGGGCGACAAGAGACCTCAGCCAGATCGAACCGAACCTAGAAGCTCTACTCTTCTCAATCTATCTGTCCGCTGTGAGCTCTATGCAAGACGACGAGTGTTTAAAAATAATGGGCGAATCCTCGATCATCTTGAAGGAACGCTATACATATGCGGCCCAGCAAGCCTTGATCAATGCCGGACTTCTCAAGACACCAGACGTTATGGTAATGCAGGCTTTCACTCTATTTCTGGTAATTGAGGTCTATGCAATGTTACAAAGCTACTTGTTAGGACTAACAAGCTTCACATAGCTATCTATCCGTCCATACACCGACGCGCACACCATGTGGCTCATGACGGGGCTCGCGATTCGATGCAGTAGAACTCTAGGCCTCCATCGGGAAAGAGCACTATCAGGTCTCCCTATCTTCGAAGCCGAGATCCGACGGAGATTATGGTGGCAGCTACTCTTGCTCGACAGTCGGTCTGCAAAACTTGTCGGTGTCTCATCTGAAACCGATTCCTGGGACACTCGACGACCACTCAACGTCAACGACAGTGATCTTCATCCCAACATGAAAGAACCACCGATAGAGCATCCTGGAGTGACTGAAATGCTCTTCCCATCAGTCCGATACGAGATTGGCGAATTTGTCCACAATCATAAGGATACCATACAAGCTCATTTATCTATGAGCGAGAAGAACGCTGCAGTGGAACAACTCATGGACCACTTGCAACAGAAGTATGTCAAGTACTGCGACCCTTCCATTCCGCTGCATTCTCTCGCTGTCCACTTGATCAGGTCTGCAGTTTGCCGCATCAAGTTGTCTACCTACCGTCAATATCAACACCCCGAGCAAATCGCAAGCCTACCCCAGCAAGAAAAAGACATGCTCTTTTCGATCTGCCTGGAAATGCTCGAGATCCACAACAGAACAAGAAGTGCGAAGAGTATCCAGAAATACATATGGCACCTCAAAGTCTTCTATCCCATCGAAGCATTAACCTTCATGCTCAGCGAACTCGCATATCGCAAACCAGACCAACCGATCGCCGGCGACCTCGTCGACCACGCCTGGAAACACGTCCTGCGAGCCTACGAACTCCATCCAGAATGGGCCAACGACCGCAGCAACGCGCTGTACGTAGCCCAGGGAAATCTCGCCGTCAAAGCTTGGGAAAAACGACCGCCGTCCAGCGTCGTCTGGCAGAATGACTCGGTCCCTCCCACATCTCCACGGCCGCCGACACCTCCATTGATCTCAACTCTCCGCTCCCACCGCACCGCCAAACACGCACCATCCACACCCCCAACCTCCTCGCTGCCATCAACATCCTCCTCTGCCATCCCCACTACTACCACCATGTTCAACCCCCCACCTTCTACCCACCCATCACACCCCTCTCCCCACGACCCAACAACACCCTACACCCAACAACCCCAACCCCAACCCCAACCCCTCCTCGACCTCTCATCCTCCACTACCAGTAGCAGCACCAGTGGCACCCATCTCGACCTCACACATTTCCTCCCCTCGACCTTCCAAACCGACATCCTCTCCCAAAGCTTCCTGCCGGAATACATGCTCACGTCCGATGAGCGAGGTGCGCCGGATTGGGAGTATTGGCAGTATTTACTTGAGGGGAGAGATTTTACTACTCTTTGAAGGAACATCAGAATTTTGTTTGGGGGGGGAATGATGATGGGTGTCATATACCTACCCGCCTCTATGAATCGATCGATATACATGTCAACCTAGGTAATTAGTTACGAGTTTTGATTTGCAAGCTGCTTGACACCTAGGTCTGTAGTCTACTATTTAATCCAGATATTCGTTATTGCTGATGAGGTATACCCAATTGACCTGCATACCCTTCCCTCTTTTTCCTTTTTCCTTTTTCCTTTTCTTCCCCTTCCTTCTCTTTCTCTATTCATACTAAACACCTTATCTATCTACCTACCTACCTTCCTTCCGTTCCACTTCCCCTTCAATCCTTCACCCTTGTTCTTGAATATCTCAACTAGAAACAGAAAATTTGCGGGGGGGGGGTGGGGGGGGTTGAAAATGTAAAATTTTCCATTTCGTTTTGAGATTTAATAAGGTATGTATATATATATTATCTTCGTTTGAGAGAAAACGTGGTGGAGGAGGAGGAGGAGGAGGAGGGGAAGGGGAGAACAAGAAAAAGTGAAAGAGAAAAGAGCGACGATTTTTTCTAACAAGACCACATCCTCCTCTTCTGCCCTCCCCCTTCCCCTCTCTCCCCTCCACTCTCTTCTCCTCCTCCATTTCCCCTCCCCTCCCTCCTCTTAACCCGAAGATTACTGCCCCAATACCACCCGATCTGCGCCGCCACCGTCGCCACACACACAGCCGCAAGACACAACATGGCGGTGAAAGCGGTCTTGTACAAGGGAGCGTCGTGCGTGCGGAAGACTTGGCCGCCGGCGATCCCGGCGGCGTTTGCGGACATTATTATCATTATAGAAAAAAGGGAATGGGGAGGGTTAGTAAAAGGGGAAAGGAAAAAGGAGGGGGAAGGAGAAAGAAGGGGAGAAAGGACGTACGCCATGGCGATGGAGCGTTGGGGTGGGGTGTGGCAGTTTACGGAGAGCCAGGATACGTTCAGGATGCTGGACATGTAAAGTTAGTGACGTTGATGGTATGCGGAGTCTTGTCGTTTTCATCGTTGCTCAAATGAATGGGATAGGACAGGAGAATGGGGAGCTAGACTTACTGGATCACTGAATTCGTCGCGTTTGCACACACGATGGCGGCATATCGGTTCCATTTCGCCCAGTGGATGGATCCGAAGAGACAGGCGTAGGCAACTAGGGACCAGATGGCGGCGATCATGGTTGCCGGACCACGAAGACCAATACGATCACTGTTGTGCAATGGCGTATCTGTGGTTAGCTTTGGATGTGTTGGGGGTAGCGAGGAGATGTAAATGAATAGCAAACCGAGTGGGAATGAGAAGAAGGGTCAAAATTGACACTTACGCCATGAACCCCAACAGCACAACAATCACGGCCGCACAGAAGTTTCCGACCGAAAACAACGCGTTCGCTTTGACTTTTGTGAAACCCAAGCTCTTGATGATCGAAGGCGAATACGTTTGCACCGCGTTCACCGAGATCGTCGATGTCAACGTGATCAGGACGTGGACCAAGATCCTGGGGTTGCGGACCGTTGCCCAGACATCTTTGCCGTGGATGGGGAGTTTCGAGCCAGATGTCTTGCCGGGATCGTCGAGGAGGACCCGACGTACGAGGATGTACTGTTCGCGGCTGGTGAAGTAGCTCCATTTCCCGAAGCTGATGAGTGGTTTACCGTTGCCGACGCCGGGAGGGAGGAAGAGGATGAAGATGATGCCGATACCGATTGTCATTACACCTTCGACTGCGCGAGGTTCTGAATTAGCCTTGCTCCCGAGCAGTGGGAAGACGAGAGGATTCCATACTGATGAAAAGCCACCTCCAACCGGCCACTCCGTCACGCCCTGCCATGGTTAGGATCCCAGCTCCAATGAGGGACACCGTTGCCGCCGCAAGAATATTCCCGAGAAAGAAGATCGAAACGCGGAGACTGGTTTCGGACGTCTTGTACCAAGTTGACATGGTGTATAGCGCACCGGGGGTTGAGAGCTTTAGAATTGATATCCCCCTGCCGGTTTGGGAGACCGATCGCTCACCTGGTATGAACCCTGCCTCGCACAGGCCGAGCAGGATTCGAGTTGCGAGGAAGCCTGCATAGTTGGTCACGAAAGCCTGGAAGGTAGCGACTAGACCCCAGCTTATGATCTGAAAGGACAACCACTTTTGGGGACCGATCTGTGAAGCGTTCGAATACAATCAACAACCTCTACTCGACAGTAGAGTATGATACAATCCCACATACCTTTTGAAGAAGGATATTTGAAGGAATCTCAAGAACGACTATTCCTGCTGACAGGAGACTGTTTCCCACATTGATTTGATTCGTCGTGACACCCAAGTCCTCCGTAATAGTATCAGTCAATGCATTGCCAATATTTCCACGGTCACACTGAAGAGCGAAAAAGGCGAGGCCCAGTATAGGAAGCAGGATGAAGTCGATCCTATTGCCCAATGTAGTAATTAGTATAGATAGGTAGGTATATATCAAACCCCGTGAAAGATACTACTAAGGACTAAAAGCAGAACTAACTTTCGTTTCGCTGAACGCTCTTCACTCTCGGTCCAATCGGGGGTAGTGTTTTCGGTAATGTTGACAGCGACCAGATCGTCCTGGCCGTCGACCTTTTGGCTGGCATACGTCTGTTGAGCCACCATGATGCCGTGTAGTAGTAGCAGTAGTAGTAGCGCAGATCTCGGCCGCAAAGAATGTCGCGCTCGCCGTTACTTGTATGAAAGAAAATCAATACGAGCACATCGATTTATCTGATCTCCCGCTCGGAAGCAAGAACAAATGAACGACAAGCAGCTTTTGAACCGTGACCTCTTGAAGGTACAGTATGTATACAGTAAAAAAGATGAAGAAGGAGAAGAAACGAAACCGAATCTCTCACAGGGCCAGGCTTTACCGACGAAATCCCATTCCATCCCACCCGACCTTTGACTACTAATGTTCCGTTCTTGCTGAATGCATCGTACCCCGTCTCGCCCTGATCTGATACATTCGCCCGATGGCGTGCTCGTCTCAGGCTGGTTGAGATCATCACCCGGTGAGACCCGTTGGTGACCAATCAGAATCCACGGTCAGATTAGGATTCCGAGTGGCTTATCTTATCTTATCGAATTATATTATCACCCTCGCTTGCCCAATGTCTAAGGGATTGACTGGGTCACTGAGAAGGACATCTTTCTTCTTGGAATGTATACTCGATGCAAAGGAGACATATGTCAAGCAATTATAGGCAGTAGGAGGTCGGTTCCATGATTGTATATGTAAGGAAAATGAATTACTGGTGTAGGAAAGCCCTTGTATAACCCGATACGATCAAACTCGAAGACGATCAACAGGATTACACCCAGACGTAAGGTATCTGATAACAACGGTCATCATGTAGTTGAAACAAACAAAAGAATCATAACAGAGACAAGACATGGTAACACTCAAACCGTTTCATTGACTTGCACCGGGGAAATCGCTGCTTTGCTCTCGTAACCCGTCGGTGAGTGAACCGGAGTGTCAGCGTTGAAACCCGTCTCTCGAGGTGTCCCATGAGGGACCATGCCAGCAGCAGATGTCACAATGTTGCCCTTGGGGACCAGACTCATGTTCCTACCATAGTAATGACTGCTGAACAACCACTTCTTGAGATGATGACCGCGTGGATGCTGTTCGACGCCTTCGCCCAAGGCCGATTCGTGGACGGCGTGTTTCATCCATTCGATCAAGCCATTGGGGGTATGCTTGAGGATCTCTTTACTCGATGGACCGTTTTGCATCTCGTTGCTGTCGTGACGCTTGCGGGCACGACGGACCGCGAACCAGAGGGCGATGGTATAGACAAACATGAAGACGAAGATAGAGGCGACGACGAAGACGAGGGCAATGATCGGGGGTGGGAGGTTCACACCCTCGACAATGCAGCCTTGGGTCATGTCGGTGAAACTGTCCGTCGGCGCGCCACGGGTGTCCGAGGATGCGCTTCCGGCGACCATGACCAAGCTGTTGAGGATCCATTCGAGGTTGTCGATGATATCTTCGGAGGATATCGAGTATGTCATGTCAAGTCCATTATACATATAGCCGTGGATGAGATTGACCCATGAATTAAATGTTACTGTCGTGTTTACGGTGCTGAGGATGTCTGAGATAAAAGGAGATTCACCTTCCACCGCTTGAAGGGAACATTTGTAGGCCTGGATCCACTGGACGCCGTTTTCAAGGTCATCCCAAGTGTCGACTGCGGCACGGATATCCCATGAAGTGCCTGGACCAGAACCTGACAAGAGCACCAGTTGTCCAAAGCCAAACGCTTCGTACATGCTGCCAGACGTCATGTCTCCGGCCGGGTCTTCGGCTTCGGCGTAAATCAGTCCTCTGCTGACCAAGTCAACCATAATATCGTGGTACATAGGAAAGTCCGCTGCATTATATGATGTGTTTTGACCATTCTCAGAGCATGCCCACTGTCCGAGGAAGTCATCATCGTCAGCGGAGAAGGTGGTTGAATCATCAGCCTTCGCATAGATACCCATATACCCGCCATTGAGACGGCTAGTGTATTGGGCGTTGCTGGCTCGAATATAGGCCATCCCGTTGTATGTTGGATAGTACCCGTAGGGCTTTTCAAGAACGACGCCTTCGGTGAAGAAGCACCTGGACGGAAGACCATAGGAATGCACTAGGCCACTGACAGCGAGGTCCGAGACAATGGCGAGGACAGCGCAAAGGATCATCAATGCCCCTAGCCACCCTGCTGGGAAACGTCGAAGGTGGAGCATGACCTTTACCGGCTGGAATCCCTTCAGCCAACCAGTCATTGCGGTCATGTTGACAGTCTCTCCCCGCAGAAGCTTCAACTTGACTCGTAGACGGCAGCATCTGTCCCCGAGGAAGGCAATCAGGAAGAGAAAGACGATAAAAAAGACACGAAGAACGGCCCGGAAGAGGCCACTGCCCACGTAGAGATGCATGATTTAATGGGGGACGGCAATGAATTGTGAGACGGAAAAATGATTGAAGATGACCGGACATAGGTAGGAAATTCCATTGATATATATATATATATATGTATATCAGTCGGGAGAGAGACCAGAATTTGACACTACAGACTTGGAGCCTCTCCTGTGACTTCCCGGGGGGACTGCAAGCAGCCATCTCACACGCAATGCAATTATGCCATTAACTTACCAAGAGCGTGGCTTCGTTAGATATCCCGAAGAAGATCAGGACTCCGTGTGCACTATGCAGGTCTCACTGGAACTCAAAGGTGAAAGTCGCCGAGATGCACAGTAATTGGACAGTGGTGACAGAACAAGAAGCTCATGGCTGATTGTGCACAAGGCTGGCAGGGGTGCGTTGGCTGTCTATAAGGGGCCAAAAACGCCCATAATGTGATGAAAATTGCCTATTTCAGCCCTCTGCTGACTCTGTGAAAAGCGATGAGTTCGCTATGAAGCTGGGCATTGCACAACTGGGAAAACAACCAGAGAAAATGGCATCCAGACCCGACACTGCAACTATTGATTGAATCAGGATCTGCCATCGATAGCTACGGC
This sequence comes from Pseudophaeomoniella oleicola, assembly GCA_003868215.1. Classification (NCBI taxonomy): domain Eukaryota; kingdom Fungi; phylum Ascomycota; class Eurotiomycetes; order Phaeomoniellales; family Phaeomoniellaceae; genus Pseudophaeomoniella; species Pseudophaeomoniella oleicola. Next base: position 110,764 of record QWDQ01000069.1, read on the forward strand.
GATATCCACAAGCTTCCATCTCGTCAATGATCAATTCTCATTGGCCGCCACCATCCCAACCAGACGTCGCCCTATCCTACTATTCAACACTCTATCACACGCATACACATCCAGCCAACACAGACTAAGAAGAAAAAAAAGAGGCTGATAAAACACACCTACTAATACTGTTACCACCATCGCTCAAATTATCACCCCCAAATTTTCCCCCATCTTTCCTTAGGAGAAGAAGAGATATCAGGGCTGGGCTGGGCTGGGCTGGGCTGGGCTGGGGTAGAAGCGGTATATGTCTCAGCCTCATGGACCGGGGGAAACGGAGGGGAAGGGGGTGGTAAGCAGAGAAAGAGAAGAAAAGCAAAAGCTCATTGTACACTCTACATCTCTATCTATCCCAGTTTAATTTGCTTATACTATAAAGAAAGTATTAGAAATAGATTGGCTGAGGTAGTCAGTCAGTTCTACAGTACTGATGATGGTCGAAGTACCATCTCAATTCCAAAAGCAAAGAATTAATGAATTTGAGTACGTGAAAACGAGCTATAATATGCAACAAAGCAGTATCGGCTGTCTAATAATCGCCAGGTCATGATCTCCTCGCTTCCCCATCATCTATAAGCGCTTCGGTCAGCACCGGAGAACCTCTTCTGGAAGACTTCTCATTCTTCAGACCATCCGCGTGATCGTCTCCGAAATCCTTTGCAACAGATGAATGAGTAGTAGTTTCCTGCCCCTTGATCGCTTTACTCTCGTCCGAGAACCAGGTGTGAATGTACTCGACGATGACGGGAATCCAGATGGCAACGGCCAGTAATTGCCCGTAACCCCATTTGTTGTCCTCGTTTTCGTAGCCTGCCCGCCTCTCCCGGGAGCGTAAATCTTGGATGAAGACGATATCGAAGATAGAGTCCAGGATCCCATAAACTGCGACTAATACCGCAATAATCTCGTTACGCCTGTCCTTGATATAGGCTTTGAGCGCTTTCAACCATGCGGTAAAAGCGTGAAAGCCTTGTTTCAGTTTGTCTTTTGCTCCATTGTATACTCGAATATGCCTGCTCGATTCATCTAGAGCCCGCCCTGGGCCCGAGCGACTGGTATGAAGGCGCTTAGATAGATTTGGAACTCGTAGGTACGTTGATATGGTCGGGTATTGCCGCTGTTTCTTCGGCAGACTACCTTGATATCGATTTTGCCATGGCCATCGGATGTCGGAGAGCGAACGGGTATATCTCACGGGTAATAGTGGAGTGATCAGCACCAACATCAACAAGATCGCCCAGATGCCTTTGACGATGTATCTCCTCTCGAAAGATGTTTCAATTTGAGGGCCCCAGTTGAGACATGTAAGCTGCTCCTCAGGATAGCTTTTTGCTTTCCGAAACATGAATTGTATCATGAAGGTCAATAACGCCGCCACGGCGACCAACAAACGCCTCATTCCAATCCTCTGGAAGCGTGATTGTCGATACAATAGTGCGAGCATTGTCACAGGAGTGTTGATGGTGAACAAGGAAGTCGCCTGGCTCAGCTTAGCTTCATAAAGGGAAGGATGCGCGCGGTAGTTGTATATGACAGATGCGATTGACACGGATATCGAGTAGTATGCCGAAGCATCCAGCAGTGCTGCCGAAGCATCTGCGAGCGCTCTGTTGTGCTGATTCCACCGCAATGCGATCCCTCTATGGGATGAACGGGATTCTGACCACGTGAATCCGACAAGAATCCTGAGGGTCATCGCCAGACAGACAAAAGCTAGCATGGAGACTTCAATATAATTGGCTACGACCACCTGCGCAGGTCCTCCAGTCAGCGCAAGGACAGCTTGATCAGAATTGACTTACCCCAATACCTCCGAGATCAGGATTACCAGTACTGTTGGCGCCACAGATCCTAAAAGCACAGGCATCCGGATAGGTCCACTGAGTTCCGGGATAGAGTATGGAACCATTATGTAGCTTCTGTGAGTCTGATGGCAGGCCACAACAGTCAAATACTAGGCAATCAGCGATCATATTTGAGATTGTGTAACTAGAGGACGAGTAGTAGAACAAAGCCTTGCTCGGTTTATTGTCAGTATTTTGCGTCTTGTCAGTCTGACAGATCTTAGCATCGAGAAGCACTCTCTCAAACGGATGCAAATCAGTAAGATCAACTGTTTCATTGTAATTATCCCAAAAGTAGGAATACAGCGGATTGTAAGTATCGGCAAAGAAGTCGACCGCCCCTGAGGTATTTGCCCACGCGTTGATCTGGCTATCTGATAAGTGAGGCACTTTGCTGGATGCATCGATCGGTGCTTGATCTTCCAGGATTGAGCGCCAGAAATCGGACCATATCGGCGGTGTCGCAGACCAATACGGGTCGCTGGGATTGTTGAAATATTGGTTGTAGATTTGAACACCACTTTTGATATTTCCACAGCTCCCAGTATAGTCGAGGCCATCAGTGGTGCTGTAGTACTGCAGGTACGGTACCAACGCCATTGTGGCTTTCGATGAAGTTAAGATAAGCCTGTGGTAGTCCGTCGCAGCTAGATTGCTGACCAACTCATCACCCGCGAGATAGGATGATGAAAGAACATCAATCAGTCAAAAGAAGACAGGGAGAGAGAGACTCATAAGAGATTAGAAGAGTCAAACAGAAATGGAATACAGAAGATTCATAAGCAGTAAGCGCACGATGGATAGGTCATCTCTAGCATGAACAGGGTAATACATTGATATGCATGTATGGGTCGTCGAGATACCTTAGGCGTCTTACCTAATATCTAGTGATGAGGCTCGTCACATATCCCCTTTGAAACGGCTGTGGTAGGGATCTTTCTGAATGACCCATCAAATAAGAAGACGTTATGAAGAGACAGCAAGATGACAAGTCATCCGTGAATGCACCATGATAAATATAACTGCGACATCTTGCAGCACACCTGTTCAGATGTGAACGCGAAAGCAATCCTTGAACTGAGGGAAATTCCACGGCACGGAAGCGGGTGAGGCCTTAATTCTGGCTCCTTCTGGAGACCTTTCGTTATCCCAGCTTTCCTTGTTCGACGTGTGGCGGCGTTGGGGGCCATTTCCACCCCAATGGGATGGCACAGTAAAGGAGGGTCATGATTGTCGCACAGGATATCGCGACCATCGCATGAAGAAGTACCCGCTAGTGCTTATGCCCCCACTAAAAATGCCTGCCGGAAATGGGGGCTATCACCGTCCAACCACGCTATGTTAGGTCACAGCTCCTCCAAGACATCGAACAACGGTGCACGCTTCCTCGGTCGGTGATGCGAGATATGGAAGACTGTTGCTCGCCACTGCAGATAGTGCAGGTGTGCGACCGTGGTAGGAAAGGCGCTATATGGTAAGGCAAGAGGGTCACACGCTGCAGGACAGGTGTTGCCTAATATGGTACAGTCCCAACACGTCTCTAAAACTTTTGCAGTAGACCTGCTTCTGGTATCCTTGCACGCGCGACTCTCCTGGTCACTAGATACAGACCTTCTCTACGGAGAAAGAATAGTACCCTCTGACCGAAGAGCCTACATGAGCGATCACTCTCATCCGTGGCCGCATAGCACACCCAAATCATGTTGGACGACGTCGCTAAGGGCTTACGCTTCGCAGACGGTTGAACGACCCCTTGAAACATTTCTGTATCGTTCGATTGGTCGCCTCAGGGGAAGACTTGGAGCTTTGCGACCCCTGGGTATCCGTCCCATTCTTGCTGCTGCTGAGGTGTGGTCGCAAGTTGCAACAACTGACCACCATAAACCCGGCTTTAGCACGCACATGTAGATCAACATCCTCGACTGTGAATCGATGTATAAGGACTAGCATGTCGAAGAAAGTGAGACGTGAGTTCTCTCAAGATCTGAGACCTAGAAGTCTCACACGTAAGATGCGCATTGAAGACATCGGAAGGTATTGTTTTCATCACCCTCAGGCCTTTGACTCCAAAGCAAGAAGGGCCCTTCGCATGTAGCTGAGAGATCGACACTGTTGAAGAGTTAGAGGCAGAATGTCTGAAGGACTAGGGACTCTTTCATGTCCAAGGCTCACCGCTTTGGTATCGTTGACTCAGCAGCAGGATCGCCCTGGGAGCTACCCACAGTAATGTATATGGCCATGGATTCAGAAGCGCGGTTGCCTTTACCCTTCGCCTTTCTACTCACCTCATCGTAGTAGAGTATTCCTGCTATGTTGCATCAATGTTATATCACCAAAGGACAGTGTCTTCAGGTACCGTTGCTTTCTTAGGCAGCCCTGGGATGACCCAGGAAGAGCAGTCTTTCGAGGATGTGGTCATCTACGGGTTCTTCAAATACGCAACTTGAATGGCATCGGAGCCCATGAGACCATTGCTCAGACCGCAGGATTCACGGGGGGAGCCTGAGACGTCTTGTCGAGCTGGCGAAGCAGTACAGTGATGCGGGCTGTGAGGGTTGCTAAATCAGATCAATGGCCGAGATCGTATCGTGGAGGTCTGATATCAACTGCGTACACATTTGATGTTGCCGTTTCCCGATAGAGGCGGCATACCGCGGTGTGGACAGGGTACATGATGAAGTCAAGTCCGACGACTCTAAGTCAGTCAGATCGCCAAGACGGCAGGACGAGGAAGTAATGTTGGAGAGCCATGTTTAGCAGCTAGCTGGCTGTTGGTGGCTGGATGTTCGGGGCCGAGGTGAACACCTTGGTGGGATGAAGGTCATGAGCTTTGAAGTATGTCCAAAGCCGGTAGCTCACCTTCCATGTCTCTGACTAGTTCCTCTACCGGATCAAAGTCTGAACTAATAGTGTCAAGAATGAGACGATGACACCTCTAATGCATCGACTCGGGCAAATGTACTGCGGTGATGCACCACTGCTCAAAAGCTTCGGTCCAGACGGGAGCATTACCTGCTTGCATGAGGTGGCCTTGCTGCAGAAAGCCCGGGAGACGACCAAAGACTAAAAAAAGCCCACAGACATACATAATTGGAAGAGCGACACAGCGGCTGTTAGCTCCACCCTGATGGACAGAGCCTCTCTAGGTGCTTATGGCCCCGTGGGGGCCAAATGAGGCAGATCAGGAAATGCTGGTAGAGCATTTTCCACGCGCTTGCCGCCGAAGAAATGGCCGAGAAGACTGAACCAGGATCAGGCAATGAGCAGAGATGCATCCCGTCCCGCCTTCTAGAGCGGTGAAACTCAATCGTTGGGTGCAGCTCGGAGGATTGGTCTCTCGAATATCAAGAAATCTAGACGTGTCGTGGTAGACCATTAAAGCCTATCATGCATGGTTTCGTCAGAAAGTGAGGCGATCATTGCTCTCTGACGAGCTGATATGCTAATTCTTACGGCATCTAGACGGCGAGGGAAATGATACGTGGGCAACGGAATTGCCTCGTGGTCAGAAACAACAAGTTGTTGGATGTGAAGAGACCAACTCTCAAGCATGGCCGAAATATCCAACCAGATCTATTTGCGATGACTCATATACCCTACCGTTCAAGGACAGGGTTTGCTAGAAGACGGCAACTTCAAAGAAGGAGCAGTCGTTAACATTATTGTACGTTGGAATAAGCCAGACCGCGTCACGAATGTTGCATTGCTGCAGAGCATCTCATAATGGAAGTGCCTGGCGCTCACTGTCCCTGCATAATGGTGTAGATGAGGAGGAGGTGGATGCAACCTTGCGTGTCGGATGCAACGGCCTGCAGAGGTGAATCTGATTATTGCTACCTTATCCTTGTTGCTTTTGTTCTTCTGCGTGCTGCATGCAGGAATGGTATGCCGAACCCAAGAAAAGAATAAAAAGTCTCTGCCGCACCGACGCGCATAAGGTTTTTGATTGAATCTCGGTCTTTGGGTCCTGCGAGTGTCGAAAGTATGCAATGCTGTTGCAGGGAATCCCTGCCTGTCAGCTGAAATATGCCGGGTTCTAAAGCTGAACGAAAAAGTTAGTGTCTCCTAACCATGGGTCACCCCTTCAGAAGACCATCGTCGAACCAAGGTGTTATTTTACTGTACATGAAACCCCTCTGAATTACCGTATTGTAACATTTCGATGGGAGTTTCGATGGGCAAGATGAGGCTAAGTTCGTGTCAAGGGCGATAGAGGTTTGGCCAACCATCCCGCGTCTACCTTAGACTGTACTACGGTCCATACTACGTACTACGTACTACGTCGTAGTAGTAGTAGTAGTAGTAGTAGTAGTAGTAGTAGTAGTAGTAGTAGTAGTAGTAGTAGTAGTAGTAGTAGTAG
>QWDQ01000007.1:0-130699 GCA_003868215.1 Pseudophaeomoniella oleicola
GGGGGGGGGGGGGGGGGAGGGGGGGGGGGGGGGGGGGGGGGGGGGGGGGGGTGGGGGGGTGGTGGGGGGGGGGGGGGGGTGGGGGGGGGGGGGGGGGGGGGGGGGGGGGGGGGGGGGGGGGGGGGGGGGGGGGGGATGGTTTAAGTAAGGTAGGAAAAGTAGGATAGGTAGGATAGGTAGGGAGAAAGGGGTTTGGGAAAAAGAGGGAGGAAGAAAGGAAGGAAGGAAGAAAGAAAAATATATATATGTTATGTGCATCATCATCCATCATCCATTATATCATCTACATCTACATCTACCCTGTTCTACTCTACTCGACCCGCCTATAAATCAACCCCTCAACTTCCTCCGCAATAGCCAAACAGCTCGTCAACCCCGGACTCTCAATGCCCAACAGATTAACCCACCCATCAAACCCGTCTTCATTCCTGATCACAAAATCCGCCGTCGCGACGCCGTAGCGGCCGAGTTTGGGTCGAATGCCCGTGTAGTCGGTGTGGATGGCGTCGACGTCGATGGCGGGGAGGTAGGATTTGATCATTTCGATGGCTGCTGCACGAGAAGTCGGGGAGGTGTTGGGGGTGTAGGATTGGTGGGTGGGGGGGACGGGGAGGAGCCATTCGACGTCGGGGCCGAAGCGGATGGCGCCGCTGAGGTCGAGGGTGAGGTGGGTGCCGAGGCCGGCGTGGTGGGGGATCGGGGCGGGGTAGATTAGGGTTGATGGGCGAGGGTGCGAGGAGGAGTAGGAGTAGTAGGTGCCTTTGGCGTAGTGAGGTTGGATTTGGCGGGAGGGGGGGAGGAGGGTGTTGGAGAGGGGGATGGCGTAGAGGCCGGCGGCGTTGATGAAGTTGCTGGCAGTGATGGTTGTTGGAGCGGAGGTTGAAGGAGAGCTGCTCGGGACGGTGGTGATGGACCAGCCGGCAGAGCCTGGAAGGGAGCCGGAGCTGGATGTTGTGAGAGGTTCGATGTTGGTGACCGTCGTAGAGAGCGCGAGATCTCCGCTGTGATCAAGAAACGAGCCTTCGAGATATGTCATGAGTGAGTGACTGTCGATGATGCCGGTGGTTGGCGACTCGAGCGCACCAGCCTCTGCACGAACATCCGGTTCACGACGGCTGATCTCTTCGCGGGATAGAAGGGATGTCGGTACCGCTATCGCTTTGCAAAATTCGTGTAGTTTCGTTAATTCGCCCATTTGCTGGTCGTCTTGGGCGACGATCCATTTGCCTGTCCTCCGGTGGGGTATGTCTTGGTCAAGGCAGAGGGAGTACAAGAGCATCTTGCCTCGCAAGCAGAGACGCGTTTTGAGCGAGTCATGGCCGTAGTATAACCCGGCATGAATGACCTGTAGGAGGGTATGAAGTGTTGGCCGATGCAATGTATTTCGAAAGAAAGCAGCAAGACAGTATTGCAAAAAAGATTATAAAAAGGAAAAGGATTCTTGAAGCGTGACGACCAAGAAGTATAAAGCAAAGAATTCTACCATACCTCTGAGTTACGACTACTAGTCTCTGTGCCGACAGACCCATGCTTCTCAATCAAGATAGTAGGCTCACCACGAGCAGCCAGCCGCCTCGCAATCGCGAGACCGACAACACCTGCCCCAACAACCTATCTCAAACACACCAAAAGATCAGCCCGAACATTGTCCTTGCACGAGAAAAAAAAAAATGTCGTCTCATACATACCGCATGGGTGAAATCCGTCTGTCGAGTGCTCGTGGTCGAAAATGTCTGTTTCAAGACGGTGCCAGTGGGAAGTTGTGGTTGATACCTTGCAGACCTCCCGAGTAGTTTCAGCGACGACATCGTCGGCGCATTATACAACTAGCTGTCCAGCTGAGATATAAGAAATAGCAACTGTGATCCCACCCAGGATCGATCCTACACCACCAGATCGCCTGTTCTGCTTGCAAAGATGCATCGGATCCAAGAGTGCAGCCAGAACAAGATCGGATTGATAGACCGGTCGAATTCCGCTTAGTCAATTCAGAATCTGCTCCTCCGATACGGTGACGTAGTAATATTTACTTTTTATCAACTCCTTTTCGAATACATACGATGGCCAGCGCTCTGAGCCACACTCTGTATGTGACTAAGTAGAGCACGCAAAGATCATTTATATTACAGGTACTCCCACTGGATCCAACACCCTACTCAGTCACTATGAACACCCGCTCTCTAATATACTGAACCCATCATTTTAAAAACACAGCCCATTTTCTATTTAACCCCTATTCTTCGCATCGCTCAAGCTCTCCCCCAGAGAACTTTTCATTTCCTCGGCCAGTTTGCCGTTGACGTCTCCCATAATCGTTAAAATCAAGCTGTATTGGTTCTCCAGGAAGCGCTGCCTTTTCTTTTGGTCACCGCCAACGCTTTTGCTCAACTTGAGCATGAGTGCGTCGAATTCATGCTTTAACCTATTGAGACTGTGGGACACTGGTTCATCGTCGCCAGCTTCAGAGCTCAAAGAGAGTATGCCGTGAAGGAATTGTCCGAACCGTTGGGTGATCAAATGCGGAGCTACAGAAGATGACTTCGATGCATCGGACCCTCCACTACCCACCAGTGACAAGGCCGTGTTAGTAGCGTTTCGAGCGGCAGAGCTTGATGCGGCCGCTTTCTTCAGGCTGTCACAATGCAGGTCCATAATTTGCTGGAATCGGGGCCACAGCAGCATGTTGGTTGCATTGATATAGGATTCAGCGACAGGTACCTTGCGTCGTTGGAGTTCGAATGCAAAATGTTGATTTAATCGCACACAGGTGAGGACACCAAGACAGTCGGTGCTATGCTCAACAAGGGATTTGGTGAGGTTCTGGCCAAGTGCGAAAACAGGTTCAAATATCTCGGTTGCTTTACGAGATACTTGGTGGAAGGTCTTCGTAGAGAAGATCTCGGTGTCGATGGTATATTCAAAACATACGTTGTCAATCAAAGCAGCATTAAAATTCTGGAAAAGGACTTCCATATATTGAGGTGCTTTAGTCTCGGATGCTAGATAAGAGGTTATGGCTGAATGGGTCGACTTCAGAATGTCTGCTCTGCGGCCGATGTTGAATGCATCATGTGCTGCTAAGCTGGGCTTTCCGCTCGATAATAGGTTGGTCCTTCGAGTGGTTGTCGGATCGGAACCTAATAGATCCTGCTGATCAATCATGTGTATCTGCAGTCCCTGAAGTGCCGAAAGATATCTTGAAAAGTTGTGTAAAAAGTACCACCGCATCGTATTGGTATAGGCTTGGCCAATTTCATCGGCCAGGACTCCGTGATTCCTTGCCAGGAAGGAATATAATTGTTTGTATTTGAGAAAGGTCTGCTGCTGCAAAATCTGGGCATTGATGTTGGGTGATCGTATGGCCTTGATTTGTGCAACCGTGAAGTCGCGTATACGCTCGACAGCCCTGGCTTTCAGATCGTCCAACAGAGGTTTCACATCGTCCAAGGCCTTGATATGATCATGTGACTTGGCCTTCGCTTCCACCGCAGCAGATCTTCTTTCAAATTCCCTCAAAGCTAGCAGCCAATTCTCATCTACTGGTCCTTCAGCGATGGTCCTCACAACAGTGGGGGATATGCTGATATCCTCAACAGCCGGACCTAACAAAGTCTCAACCTTTCTGCGATTTTCGAGTTTCGCATTCATCTCTACTGATCGACTCTGTAAATTCTCAATCTCCGCGGATACTTGACCCAGCTCGGCCTGAAACTTTAGGAGATAGCTCTCGACCGACTGCAGGACCTCATCACAATCTGCAATACTCGTATGGAACTCTTCAAACTTCCGACGTTCATTGCTCCATCGTGCATCCGAGTCACCAATCTGTGAGTGCTCTTCATGCGGTGGCGCATCGCCTGTTGTAGCAAATTGTTCAATACTTCTCGATCCGAAATCAATGTCTTTCATCAACCGCTTCGGTCGTCGTGTATGCTGGTTGGAGTTACCATTCGTAGTGGAAATATCAAGTATCGTTCTAAGGACATTTAAAGGATCGGGCACATCCGGCGGAGGCGGAAGTTCGTGTCTGAGAGACGAGCCATTAGGCAGTCGTGCGGTGCTCTGGAGAGATACAGTAGAAGGGCTCGTCAGGCCGGACAGAGTTGGCTGTGGACTTAGACCAGGTCGCTGCTGGGGGACGGCCAGCCGAGAGGACGTCCTTGGAGGCGCAGGAGAGTAGGCTCTATTTTGGGGAGGTGGAGGAGAACCAGCAGGGGTCGAATGGCTCGAGAAGCGGTCGAGCCACATGCTCTCAAATAGGAGTTGTGTGAGAAGGGAAGGGAGGCAGTCGTTGATCTGACGAGAAGTAGTGGCATTGGTAACTGAGAGCTATGAATTGTCAAACGCTACGAACTCACAGGGTGTCCAGCTGGCTGATTTGCCTTGAGGATTATCATCGATGAACAGCATAAATTAAGTTGATAGGCGCAGCGACCATAGCTCATAGCTCGAAGCTCGAAGCTCCAGGTCTATCACGTGATTAGCGCTAGACCTTCCCAACTAGGTAGGTGGGTGTCCCTCCATCGAATTTTGCGGCTCGACCAGTCTCAGCGATTCTGATTCTTCCGCCGCACTTTTATTTCTCCCCACCTTAATCTTCTTCAATCCAGGTATCGAGATTCGTGCTCCTCGATACAGACTCTCTCCTCTCCCATTTCATTCTATCATTTATTGCATCTAAAGGCCCATAATCACAATGGCGGACGACGCGCAAGTATGTCTCCCTACTCAATCCTAGCTTGATCCTCGAAACGCGGGGTCAACAAGGATCTGGCGACCCCCCTCCCCTCCGCCCATGAAGCGCATTTGACTGACATCGCCTTCTTCACAGCATGAGCACACCTTCGAGAGCGCCGATGCCGGTGCATCTGCCACCTTCCCTATGCAATGTTCGGCTTTGAGGAAGAACGGTTTCGTCGTCATCAAGAGCCGCCCCTGCAAGATCGTCGACATGTCTACCTCGAAGACTGGTAAGCACGGTCACGCCAAGGTTCATCTTGTCGCCATCGACATCTTCACCGGCAAGAAGCTCGAGGATCTTTCTCCATCTACCCACAACATGGAGGTTCCCAACGTCACTCGTCGTGAATACCAACTCGTAAGTGACTGGTTCCGTGGCGTCCTCTACCCGGATACTAATGCATATTTTGCGCAGCTTGATATCTCTGAGGACGGTTTCCTCTCTCTCATGTTGGATGATGGTTCTACCAAGGATGATGTCAAGATCCCCGATGGTGAGGTTGGTGAGAAGATCATGAAGCTCTTCAAGGAAGAGGAGAAGGACACCAGTAAGATTCCGCGATACTCTGTGCTTTGATTCGCTTACTAACCTCTTCTCTTTCTCTAGACGTCATTGTCCTCACTGCTATGGGTGAAGAAGTCGCCATGGATGCCAAGGAAGCTCCACGTGGTTAAACAGGATCCAATATATAGGCCAACGACCATTTCGCCACCACTTCAACCCACTTGCATTGCGATTTAGGACCACCGAGCATTTGCAAGAAAAGGCGATTGGGGATCACGATATCACTTCTTTGCAACGTTAATTCCGGAACGGGTTCAAAAAAAGGAGCATCAATTGCTATTTTGATGCCTCTGATCATATGTTAGTTGAGATGTTCCGCTTCTCATAACCAACAGAATAGCATACACCATTTGTAGATTCTGAAACCATGAGAATCCAAACAGTGTTTAAACACGTATCACTCTTCCGCTTGTATCAGTACTCTTGTGACATTGTAAATATGACTATTCCAATAGATTGCACCTATTTCCATAAGACTTCAACTGAAAACCGTGGGGTCCGAAGTCTGGTATTTGAGATAAGTCTGCGGCTCTTACAAACTCCACTTCTCCTTCCGTCTTCGTGATTTTATCAACTTGAACGTAGCGACGTCCAGATAATGCCACATGCCGTCAATATCCGCGTCCGATGTACTATAGTGATGAGGAAGATGAGGTTGGGTTCGCTTGTCTTCACTGTGAATCGACGAGATTCCATATTGAAGACGGTAGATATTATTGCGAACAAGGACATGAAGCTCCTGTAAGGTTGTCCGCACGAGCTCAGAAACAGCACTAACACCAACCTTCAGAGATCTCAGGTAGTTGGTCGTGATGATGATGACTGGGGCACTCTGGGACGTAGACATCGCGCTGCACGTGAGAAGGCCGAAAGAGGCAGAGCAACCAAAGGTCAGACTCGGGTCATTCCTCTGGTGCACGCAGGGACTAAGAAGACTGATATTCTGAAGTCTACCGCGGAAAGGACGCATTTGAACTTTTTTTACAGGCATATCAATTGATACTCTGGAGGCAATGTCATGAATTGATTGATCAGAAACATCTTCCCTCGGATATATGGGTGAGTGTAATTCCTACATCATCAGGCGAAGAAATTGACGGATTCACGAGACGATCGTCTATGATCTCTGGTCTATCAGATTATCCCAGGTGCTTGACAAGCTTCAATCTCCGGAGGATTCCTACGATGTCTCCGCTGCTTCAACATCGGAAGCGGCAGAAACGACGGAGACTGAGAATCCTGGTGCACCTCTTCGCCCAAGCACCAGATCCAAACGCCAACATCCGCAGCTCATTGAAACTCTGGGGTTATGCTACCTCGCTTTGCTCATTCTAAAGCTCCCGGTTAGTGTGGGGGAAGTCTTCCGGTATGATCTCTTCCTGTGGAACGCGGGCCTTATATGGCAGAAGACTAACATTCATTCAGCTGGGTGATTCGAGGAGATATCACCTATATCAGAGCAATCCGCCGACTTCCAATAGATATGCTACAGCGATTACCTGGGGAATACTATGATGCTCTTGACACTACGGTAGGTTTTGCTCTCATCCGATCATTCGCTTGTCTGGTACTCAACTATGATAGACCCTCCCAGATATGCATCAGCTCTTGAAGACTATTAAGAAGCTGGTGAGACTCTATAGTACCGATTTCGGTATTTCCTTCCCAGCCATCAACGCGAACATCTTGTTGTTTCGGCATATCCAAAGTCTCGCCCTACCTGGTAAGTCTGACAGACATAGTCGCAGTGACATAGCACACTGACAGCTGGCAGTGGAAGTATTTGCGACCGTGAGATCACTCGCTGAAATGCTACATATCGATTTCACATATCCTTCTCTACGGTCATCTGTTCAACAAGACAGGATGACAGACTCCCCGGAGGTACAGCTCATATCGCTCGTGGTCGTTGCTGTGAAACTCTTATTTCCATTCGATGCACGAACCAAGGAGCTCTACCCATTCACAGTTTCGGAGCCGGCAGTACAGAACTTGGACTGGGATCTTTGGCTAGAGTTGCACAAGAATCACGTCCCACCGGTAGAGAAATCAGCACTTCAGACGAGGGCTGAAGATGTCCCTGATTCGTCTATGTCTTCAACAGCGTCACGGCCTCCTCTAATGGTGACAGCACCCGTGGTCTTTGACATGTCACCGGCAGAGCTTGATAACTATATGGATTGGTACCAGCGGACGTGGGCCAAACCTGAAATCGAAGAGAAAGGAGATGCCAATCGAGAGATCTTGAAGATGTTTCCTTTAGTGACGTTGAACTCTTCGCAACAGACTCGGCAGGATCATCCAGCTGAAGATCTTGAAATGGAGAGAGGTGAGGCGGAAAGATTGATCAAAGTCCATCAAAATATGAAACTTCGTCCTACAATTCCGGACACCAATGATCACGAGTATGTACACGAAGTTCGAAGACCGGGTCAGAAATATCGAACTGTCAAGCTCAGTCTTCAGAACGGACTCATACCCTCGGAAACAAATCCTGGTCTCGACTCCAGCCACGTTGAGAGGGCATTCCTCGAAGTCGTTGCAGAGCATTCGGAGTTGGACCTAAAAGATCTAGTACGAGCGGTTGGGGAGACAGAGAGATCCGTCAGTAAATGGTTGGATGGAAAAAGACGAGCCGACTATTATGATCATATCGATAACGCTGAGCAGCAGGAATCAGGAGAGGATCAGCCAGATACTTCGTAAGGCAGGGAACAATGGTCCACCGCTGCACAACCTATTCGACTCGTCGTTTATCGTGTAAAAATACTTTTCAACCCCCGTCTCCGCTCAACGTCCACTCCGCTCGGGACCAACAGAACAAGGATTGAGCAATGACTCCCATTGGGCGAACACATGGATAAACGCATTTTGACCTAGGTGTCAGAAAAGGACAGGGCAAGCAGCAAGAAACGAAGATCTGTCGATCTAGAACCTAGAGGGGACATGAAATGGGGACATCAGACGTTGGTTCAACTTTTGGTATTATCGGGGAGAACATTGGGGTCAAGTCAAAGAGCGACGTCAATGACTACTTCTTTCGCACTCACGATGAAGCTCGCTCGGCGGCGAATAGGACGAGGAGTTGTTGTTATGTTATGTTGCATATCTACATATCTGACATACCAAGTCAAGTAGCCGTCCTTGACCACCCACATAAAACATCCCCATCAAACTCCTCTCAAATCCAAACGCCCTTTCCCTTCCTTCCCTACCATCCCCTTATCATCCCCCTTATCTCTCTCTCTCTCTCTCTCTCTCTCTCTCTCTCTCTCTCTCTCTCTCTCTCTCCACCTTCCTTCAATAAACCCCAACTTCATAATCCACCACAACAATCTTCTCGACTTTTTTCGTCGCTTCCGTACCCGCCGACGACGAAATCGAGTCCACAAACGCCAGATGCGCCGGATCCGCATTCAAATAATACTCTCGATCTTCTTTTGTCGCGAACTCGACCACGAACGCATGGGTGAGACCGTCCTTTATAATTTCCCCAACGCCCACCCTCGTATTAGCAAAAAGAGAGATAGATAGATAATTGGAGTAGGTAAAAGGCTACTACTACTCGGGGAGGTTAGGGGAAGGTATAGTTCTTACATACCTGCATTCCCTCAGGACTACAATCCCTCCCGCCCGACAGATTCAGAATGTATGGTTCCTCTGTTGGTTTATCGGGCCGCACACATTTTTTGGAAAGGGATAACATGTCTTGACAGATCTGGTTCGTAGTCATAAAAAATCAGTTGGGAAGGAAAGGAACTGGAACTGGAAAACGGAAAAGGATGGTAAATAAATAGGTTACTGTAATTACTTTTTTGACTTCGGCGTCAGAAAGAGATGGGGAGAGGCGGAATTGGACGATGTGGATTATCGGCGGCATTCTTTTTCTTTCTCTTTCTTTCTTTTCTTTTCGAAGGTAGTAGAGGTGGAAAGTAAATAAATGGGAATGAAAAGGAGATATGTAGGAAGTAGGCAGATGTGAAATATTACTTCAAGTCCAGAGGTTCGAATGTCGAGATATTTTTGTATGAAGTAATTAATTAGTTTAAGTTAATTACCGATTAAATAATTATATCATAGGCTCCATACTACTTGATTCCTATCTTATCGAGGATTCGGAAATATATTATCACTACGATCCACAGTTCTGGCTACCTTATCTATCCATATAATACGTACTTATCCAGATACCACCAACAGGTAGATATCTACTTAATGTATGTAGAATGAGGAAGAAGAGGTTCAGGAGTAGTAGTAATAAGTGAGGTATATATATATAGAACATTGGTGATCTACTTTCTTGCTATGTACAAGTAGGTTAGGTCGGTATCTGGTAGATATGTATTTGTATGATCATCTGAGATACCTCACTATCCCTTCCCCCTTTTTATGATCTTTCTGATCATTCAAATTCATGATAACATCTGCCTGATGATCTATCTCGTTGCATTGAAACGTCACTCGAACAAACAAATCTACATATGTACACTTTTCTTCCATAAAAAACATGATCATATTTCACATCTTCAACATGTACTGGTATATTTCCTCCATCCCTTGTACCGGACCCCCAATTGATTGATCCATGACCCGACGAAACACCCAGATATCCTTGTATCATTACAAAAAATCACTCAAGCCGCTGCGGTTTTGTTGATTTCGAAATTGTCGAGCAGTTTGCTCACTTCCTTGAAACTGATGGGTTTGCATAGATATATATCCATACCCGATGCAAAGGCCTCACTCTGGTCGCGACCACTTGCCAGACCGGTGAGGGCAATGATCATAGCAGGTTTTCGGATCCCGTTTTCGGCTTCCCACTCTCGGATTGCTCTGGTCGCTTTGAAACCATCAAGGACCGGCATGCTCACATCCATGAAAATGATGTCGTATCCACCGGCAGACTTGACCGCATCTACCGCGATTGCTCCATTCTCGGCGGATGAAACCAGAGAGTACTTCCGCTTGTTCATGAATGTCTGCAGAAGACGTAGGTTTATGGCATTGTCGTCGACAAGGAGGACTTTGGGGTCATAGAGCTTTTTAGCCGTCTCTCCTTCAGACACTGTACCGAGGTTTTCCTTGGCGATGGGATCACGACCACGAACGTCTTCGGACGGTGTGGACGGGCCCGTAGCCATCTCGGTGGAGAGAGACCTGAATGCTGATGGCTTACGCTTCCGTGAGGATCTCTCACGCTCTGGTGAAGGTGAAGTATCTGGAAATGGATACTCTCTGCCAGGACTGGGCGAGTCTGCTGGACCCTCATTCAATGGGCTGTTCAGCGCCATTTGTGCATTCCTACTAGTCTCTTTGACCGAGATAGTCTCATTAGTCTGTACCACAAATGGCCGACCGGATCGATCCGTTGACTCGAGTTCCATCTCTTGCATTCGCTCAGAGAGATCCGTCGATACCAGCTTGTCGGGCACTGGCGAGGGTGATTGTTCCAGACTATGGCCCGACTGCAGAGTTCGAGCAATGTCCAGTCTCTCTAGACATGCTCTGAGTGCGCGTGCCAACTTGTACGGCCCCAGTGGATTCAGTGTGACACGCTCAAGTACCTGCGACGACGAGAGTAGACTAGTATCATGCCGGGCTTGGCCATGCTGGGTGGCGTTCTTGCACAAGACGACTATACCAAGATGATGATGGTCGTCTCGGTTGGAAAGTGTAGAGGAAAGTTCTGCAAGATCGTGTTCTTCCACCACAACCAGGTTAGAGGGTTGTTTACCGTCCCACGGTGACATCTGAAATCCAAACCACTCCGTGATATAACTAGAAGCAGCGGTCTTCCATTCTTCAGGTATAACTCCAGCTTGTGAAGAGGCTTGGAATATGCTCACAGTCTTCCCTTCACCGAGGTCTCTTAAAGGACTGATCAACTCTTCGACTGAAGCAACAGTGCTGTCGGACGGAGGGTTCGAACTATCAGAGACCGATGCGGCCCTCGGCCGCAATACTGGAAGACTCATTGTGACAGTTGTTCCCTTGCCAACGGTACTTCGCACGTCGATTGTACCTCCCAGCATGGTCGTGATGCTCCTTACTATCGACAGACCAAGCCCGGTCCCCGGTGTCAACGAATCCTCCTGTGCGAAGGGTACAAAGAGTTTGGAGTGTAAATACTCGGGCGAGATACCCTTCCCGGTATCAGACACGGTCAGAACGATATTACTGCGATCATGGTTCTCATTGTTTTCATCGGCCTGTGGCGCTTGCTGCCGTAAACGGACTCTGATGGACCCTCTAGCTGTATACTTCAGTGAGTTTCCCACGAGGTTCATTATCACCCTCCGGAGGGCACCTGGTTGGGTCACAAAACGCCAGTCTCCTTTCTGGATATCGAGGAGCACCTCGACATGGTCATCCTTGTCAGTAGAAGTAGGAGTCTCCCTGCCATGCAAGCCACCCCTTGAGTCGGGTGTTCTGCTGTCACGCCGGACTTTGGCAGCGGCGGAAACGTCCGTAAGGTCTGGACTTTGTACATATGAACGTGCAACTACCAGACCTTCAACAACCTCTTCGGCGATCGCTGCGACGTCTGTCTGTGCATACAGTCGCAGTAAAGGAGGTGCAGCGGTCGGGAGTTGGTGTCCTGGACTAGGGATGATGCTCGATTCCGCCGTCGCACCTCTACGATCCTTCGTGTCGCGATATGTCCGCTCAAACGATGCTATCTTGCTGTAGTCCAGCACATGGTTGATTGTATCCAACAACGTCCGCCCGCATGCTTCAATTGTATCTACGAGCGACTTCTGGAAAGCAGACATCTCCGTGTCAAGAAGAAACTCGGCTGAAGCAAGGATTCCGTGGAGAGGCGAGCGAAGCTCGTGGGACACTGAACCGATGAAGTCTCCTTTTTGCTTATCTGAGATGAGGGTATCCAGCCGATTGCATTCAGCTATCACGGACTTCGTGAATGACATCGTGAACCCAAGCTCGCGTGGTGAGCTATAAGTACGGTGATCGCTAGAGCTCCAGCAAAAACAACCCGAGTACCATTTGCCGATACTGGCATCCCAGAGCGGGGCAAAGATGAGCTGGCGAGAGCCAGGAAAGAGCTTTTGTAAACGTTCGGCCTCAAATTTCTTTCGACGACCCCGTCTTGAACGCTTGCCTACCCCCGCGTCTATGCTTTTCCTAGAAGCGTACCTGTCATCATCTGAGGACATCAGGCTACCATCAGCGTCAAACACCCAGAGCTTGCCCCTGGGATAATGTTGCAGGAGCTCGCGAAGAAAGTCAGGATCGACGTGGCTGAATTTGGAGACATTGATGGGGTTGTCAGGAAGAGCAAGAGGAACATCCTCGGTAGATGATGCCTGAACACGGCAAAAGGTTGAACGTGACCATGATGGCAACGTATTGACTCTTGATAGTGAATTCTGAGGCTGTGACTCGGTGGTTGAACGCCGCACTGGAGCTAGTATGTCTTTTGCGTGAGAGCCCTCGTCAGTGCCGCTGGTATCTGTCTCAATTACAGCCGCATCTTGGCTTCGCATCGGTTGTGAGTTCGTGCGGTTCGAAGCCTCGATGAAGAGAACGCCTCCATCACCATCGACCTCTAGTGCCTCGCGAAGTAGATTGGCCGCCCTAGCCAACGTCCATGGGTGGGAGCGAGATTCATCCGCTTCTTCAGGTAGGCGGGAACTTCTGGTATTGCTATCTGTTGCTTCCCCCGATGCAGTCTCCTCAACGGCGGACCCACTGTCTTTGCCGATCTGCGTAGGTGAACTGATACTCGGTTGCCGATGACTCTCTCCCGGAGATTCTCGCCGTTGATCCAGCCCTTCTTGGGGGTTGATACGAATATTAGCAGCTGGCTGCTGGAGAGAACCAGACGAAGGTGCTCGAACAGAGCTCTTGCCCTGGACAAAGTGATTAAGAGCATCAGACATGAGTCTTGACCGTCGACCTTCGAGAGCATCTCTGTTGATTTCGAGATAGGCCATGACCTGGTCTGCCATTTCACCGAGAAAGTTTTTCATGTCCGGTGTTAGATCACCACGATTCTTAGTATCCATAATACACAGGGAACCAATTCTGATCCCATTCTTGGTCGTGAGCGGCGTACCTGAGAATTGTGTGAGCTAATGGCACATATGACCGGTGGATAGAAGATCACTCACCAGCGTAGAACCTGAAATATGGATCGCCTGTCACAAATGGTAACTTCCCGTAGATGGGGTGAGATGGCAGATCTGACAAGACATAAAAAGCGTGTTGACCTGGAGCAGCCGGTGGTAACTGCATCGTCATTTCGCAAAGTTTCCCTTCCTTTTCCACTCCGCCGCATCCCAGCCAGAGTAGCTCCTCGTCGCGCTCCCAGCTTTCTTCATTGCTAACGTCCAAAACCCTCGAAGCTTCTGATAGGAAGTACTGGTGTGTGTCGCTGACGACACTGATGAAAGCACGCTGCGCGTGACAACGGAGTGCCGAGAACTGAACAAATGGCTTCAAGGCGGAACTGAGACTTGGTGTTGTCGCATGTGGGATTGGACTCTGCGGAGGTGGCAGTGGACTCTGAGGCTCTTCGTATTGCTTTCCGCTGCGAAAGACAAGGCTGGCAGGATCGACATATCGAAACAGTTCCCGAGCCCGACGGTTGTCTTCGCCCAGCAGCGTAGCCTCGGGACGGATGATGGAGCTCATTGGCGCCGCCACGGTGCAATTGTAGAAAATCACTTCACAAAATGATAATATCGCACACCATCAGATTTCGTGGTATATCATTCGTAAACCTCCTCCCTCTCGAGTCTCAAAGTCGCCAAGTCCTGGTTGAAGGAAGGAAAGGGCGATCGCACAAAGCAGAAAGTGAGCCATTAAGTCGATCTATCCATAATTGTGGACGCACTGAAGCAAATACTCCTTGAACCGATTGTTGTGTCAATGTCGCAGATAACATGCGCACACATAACAGATGCTTCAGAACCCGAGGCTAAGCCTTAGGTCTAGAACGGTGCAATCAAGTCCAAGCGTGCCCAAAAAAGTCTGTCGATCCTTTGTACTACGTAGTAACCAAAATCTTCCACCAAGAGAAACACCTACGTCAGAACATCGGCATTATCCGTGTCCACGACTGCCCTTCACGCCTTGTGTTCTTTGTTACTACGTAGTAAGGCGAGAGTTTCGGCGAGATCGGACTCGGGGCTGGGGTTTGCATGTGGTTCACATACTAAATTAATATGTACTACGTAGTATCACGGGAAGAGTGATGCTTCTACCATGCTAGTTGAAAGTCCACTGTGGATAATTTGACTGACATGATGTCAAGCGTCCATTTCTCGGGGCGAGGTTGCCAGGTCAAATTCAGCCCAGTCAACACAAAGTGAATACGAAGGACGAGTATCACCGGATTCAGTAGGCCTTGGACATATTGAAAGGGTAGAAGTCGCCTGGAGTCCACCGTGCACTAATCAAAACGCCTAGAAATGCCAGAAACTTGTAAACGAACGCCGTCATCCTCTTTGACAAACCAAGGTGAACAATTCCCTGGATTGACGGATGGTGTAAGTCGCTGATATGACTCCTCCTCCTCCTCATCATTGATGTAGGTAATACATCTTCCATATTGACTTTTTATATTCCTTCTCAATGTGTCCGTTACTGCATGTTACCAAGGGCCTAACGGCATGATCCGTTCACTCAAAAAAGCCCCCTGGATTTCTTACTATCATCTGTGAGCTGTCGGGTCCAGAACCTTCTGACTCCTCGGTGCATCATCTTCTGCGCTGGTCTCCGAGTATCTCTCCTCGGTAGGAGATCCCAGCGGGGAGCGTGGGTAAGAGGCACGGTCATCACGACCCGGCGTCTTGAACGTATCATCATCTACTCTCCTCCTCCCACTGGGACTATATCGGCCATTTGGGCTATGCGGTGACCCTGGCTCGGGTGCTAGCTGCTGCGACAATCTATGCCTTTTCTTCTTTGATTCTTGCAATCGCTCTTCGGTTTCGCGCAACTTGGCCTCAAGCGCCTCGAGTTCGCGGCTTTTGGTTTGAACATGTTGTTGCCTGGTGAGTATTGTCAGCCATGGGGTAAAGACACGGTCATCCTGAAGCACAGATCGATCATTATGTGAGCGGAATTTGCCTTACTTGGAGAAAATCGACACTGAGAGATCTTCAACCCCTCCACTCAAGGAGAAGAGATCATCAAGCTGGGCAGAAAATGAACGCGCGAGTGTCCTGAAACCGTGGGTTAGTATGCTCTGAGGCATTTGAGAATGTAGAGTAGACGAACGACTGAGGGCGACCAGAAGGCTTGTAGCCTGCATCGAGTTCTCTGTCCTCCATGATTTCCCTGTTGTAGCGATTCGTTCCTTGTTTGATTTGGGGCCGATTTGCCACGCTGCCAGTCGCCAACTGCTTCGTGAGGAATATGGGGAGACTGCTGAGATGATACTATTAAGGGGGACAGGATAATTCGCGCCTGCGTGAATCCCTGGATGGTGATTATTAGGTGTAACTCTACACGAGTAGGTTTTGTAATAGGGAATGTTCGGCTCCTGGAAAGCGAGACAACGATGCACTGGGTTAGATAGGCAGCACCCCTCGAGTTGAATCGGTAGGGAGTGAAGTAAATAATGGTAAATAAATAAAATAGAGAAATCGATGATTCTAGTGTAATGTAAGCGTGGGTGGTCAGCAGCACAGCATTGCTCAGATCACTTGAGATTGTCCACCTGATGCAGTTCCATCGAGCCCATCTCAAATGAGTTGGGCCACCCGTACAGCAATCAGGGGTTGTCGATCATTAGTCGTACGTAGTAGTTGGTCTCCTATCAGATATCCTTCCAGGCAATTTAGGGTCGCAGGAAATTGGGCGCTCTCCTTCTTTTTCTCCTTCTCCATATTGATCATACCATACTACTACGGTAGTAAACATCAAAGCCCCTGGCCTGTGCTCTAGGGCGATGGCTAACCCCTTACTACGTTGCTGAGGACCGTAGGTTTGTGTTGGTCAAGAATGATGAGCCCACATAGAATCCTCGAAAGGGATGGATGGACTATCCACGTTAAGTCATAAGCCTCCATATATCTGTAACGAGATGATTTTTTGGCATTGATTAATGTATATCTTTAGACAGTACATGTTGTTAGGCAAGTAAGCATGAAGAAGAAGAAGAAGAAGATGTCCTGATGATCGTGATCGTGCACCAGTGAGAAGATGATGTTATAAAACCCTTGTGATGTACGTGCTATGTGAATGTAGAATATTAAATGAATGAATTCTGATGACCCAGGTAAGATACTGTACCTAAGATCTGTGGGCGAGGACGCTGGGGAAACATACCTAAGATTCGATGACTGTGTCTCTAGTAATTATGTTGACATGCCAAACAACACACCAAGATTATCCGCCGAGCCGTTGCTCACAGGTAACGTTGATTATTGGGTTCCAGCGGCCTTGTAGCCTTAAGGAATTTTCGCAAAGGTAGGCAAGTATTTTTGACGCCTCAGTACCAACCCGTACCAAAATTACCCATTGTCCCAACCAACTCCAGCCTCTTTGAACGTAACAAGCCACGAATTTTGTAATTTTCATGCGACGAACCACGCCGTCTTCAAAAATCCTTAAAACACCAAAAAAAGGCATCAACGCGCTACCAGCGTTCGTCTGGCCGGTTGAGTCTGCCAAGAGTACTGCAAAGCTTCATCTACGCGACAACGAGGCTATACAGGGACTGTCATTTTGTACCTACTCCATCCGACATGCGATAAGTCGCGAATATCGCACCCGTCACCAGGTCCGAAGGAAAAGAAAAGGAAATCTCAATTCGGCGATACGATATTACTGACGATGTTATGCCGTCTACGTCAACTTACACTCCCCTCGAAAGTCTCCTCTTCTTTCAGTCTATCGCCTCGTTAGGCGCGACTGCACATGCTTTCGCCGCGATATCAGAATCTTTGTCGAAAAATGACTTCATCCGTAGCGATGAATCGTTCGATACGGATAGACTGGCCCCGAAAGCGCTGCAAGAGTTATACAACAGCCTGCTAGTGGAGGAGGCCGGTAGGCAACATAAGGTCAACGGCGTCGTGGTCGATGCTTCGGCAAATAATCGGAAGCGGAAGTTATCGAGCCCGCCACGACTTTCGCCTGCTGAGGCTGTGAAAGATCCGAAGTTTTGGTCTTCGCTCATCGACCGTCTGTATGGGGAATATCGTGCTCATGCTGTTGCTGCTATCAAATCTGACGAAACGAAATACGACGAGCTGAAATTAAAGCTTCGCGAAACTGAAACTACTGTATCGGGGCCTGTTTCCTCCGCAAAAGATGCACGTTCCGGGGCCAAAGAGGTTGCTGAGCCAGTACCCTCGGTTGTACGTGGAGGTCGGGCGCCTAGAGGATCAGATGGTGAGGCAGGGCGTACAAATGGTGTCGAGGCAGCGTCAACTGCCCACGTTGAACCGACAAGGCCGACAGAAGCAGAAACGGCATCCCGCACTGCTAGTCTAGGCATCTCCCAAGCCGTACCGCCGTCGGCTGATAAAGCTACAAGCGTCGCAGCTCCTAGACGCGATGTTCCCACTCCGTCACAGACAACTACCCCGCGGCAGAACGTATCGACATCTCAGATGGTATCAGATCAGAATGGTCTAAAGCCACTCCAAGCGGGTTCCTTGGGAGTTCAGTCTCCGTCACCAGCCGGTGTATCCTCTCAGCCTCCGATGCGGCCACCTCAGCCATCTCCCATACGACCTGCAGGTTCTCCTGGACCACCTAATGGCTCGATGTACCCTTCCGTACATTTTCCGCAACATCCCCAAATGTATCAAGGCTACCCACCCCATCAAGGCTATCCTATACAGCCATGGCCGCAGCAGGCGCACTCCCCACAACAACATCCTTTACGAGCGTCCCCTTATGCTCCGCAACAATCAACACAGCAAGACTTCTCTGGGCGGACTCCCATCATGACCCGGACACCACAGCAATCGTATCCGCCTTATCCTTATCATCCTGCTCAATTGAATGGCATGCATCCGTACATGCATCCTCACGGACCAGTAACACCTGCTACGCCATATTCGTATCCTCCCCATTTGGGAAGTGGGCTGTCAACACCAGTGTTAAGTAGGACTACCTCAATGCCTCGAAGTGCCTCGTTAGGTGGCCGCTCTCCATGGAAGACCACTCCATCTACTACCAGGACGGAAGTGCCTCGTCCGCCAAGTCGTGAAGTCAGCCCAATACCGGAGCGTATGGCAGCGTCAATCGAGTCATCTGGCCCAAGCGTTTCACACAAGACCAGCAGCACGCGAAAAGACCAAAAGGCAATGCGGAAACCCGAACGTCCCGCTCGTCGAGGTCGTGCAGGTAGTGCCTCACCGTCAATCACAGCTGATCGAAGTAGAAGCGAATCAATCGTGTCTCATGCGTCTGATGTCCGCAACGAAATCCGGGGCCGAAAGTCAATCAAGCATGAAACGCCCAGTACTCCACTTCCACTTATTCCTACAGACGCAACTGAGAGCGAACAACGCAGAAGCTCCGCGCGTCGCCCAAGAGGCAATACTTTGCAGAGTGAGAGCCAGCCACGTCACCTCCTAAAACGGAAGCGAGGCGAGTCTCTCGAAGTAGATGATACGCCAGACACCCCTCGACCTCCCGTATCTGGCTTGACTCGACCAGTCGTCGATCGTGACAAAGTCTATGCCACCCGTAACTTCTCTCGGATATGTGGCCCAATAATGAATGATGTCACGGCGCACAAACATGCTGGCATCTTTGCTAAGCCTTTGACTGAGCGTGATGCCCCTGGCTACAAGTCCCTAATCTACCGCCCGTCTGATTTGAAGACGATCAAAAGTATGATCCACGCGGGAACAAAGGCGGTAAATGCAGCCTTGGAAGAAGCAGCCTCTGCTTCTACTCCCGCTGAAGGAGGGATTGCAAGTCCGGCCGTCAATATACCCACGGGCAACACCGCGAAGAATGCTGCGATCCTTCTCGACAAGGCTCCAGAACTAGTGCCACCCAAAGCTATCGTCAACTCGTCGCAGCTGGAAAAAGAGCTCATGCGCATGTTCGCCAACGCGGTGATGTTCAATCCGATGCCAAAGAGTGAGCGTGGATTTGGACCAAACGTCAACCTAACAGCAGGCGGGGTAGTCTTACAGGAGGAAGCGGAAGAAGGCGAAGGCGGTGTGGCATCAACTGAGTTCAAAGGCTACAGCAATGAGGAGGACAGTGGCAACATAATCCGAGATACACGTGAAATGATGGCTAATGTAGAAGAGGCTGTGAGAGTTTGGAGAGATGCTGAACAAGGGTCTCTCAGTTTCGGAGAGGAATTTGGGTCGTCACTGCACCGGGCAGAATCTACAGGCATGCTACCAAGTGGACTGGATAATGAGAACGCCGGTGAAGATAGTGCAATGGAGCAAGATGATGGCGAACGCGAAGGTGAACCTACCGGTACACGAAAGAGGAGGCGGATCGTGGAGGCTTAGTATAGCAGAAAACAAGCTGGGCCACTGTGGACGATGGCCAATCTATATATACAATTCTTCAAAAAAGGTCTACGGTACTATGTAAGCGCATTCAATGTGATATATCAGACACCGAAGGTGAGATGTCGTGCTTCAGTCGCTGCGGAACTAGATAATAAATCTGCATCGGGACAAGGGGATGGCCGGATTAGTCATTGGGAATAATTCTTGCGGGAGCGAGATCAAGCGAAATTCAGCGAAAAATGCATTGATATTTCGACGGACCGAAAGTTACCAGTACTAATTACATACTTGAACAATTGTGAACCATCGCATTGTTATTTTTTTTTTTTTTAAAGGGATTTATTTAAGATATATCTTCTTTATATAGTCTTACTGACTATTTTCCTCACCAGTCCAGAGTACTCTGTCCTCATTCTCGTACCAGTGACGTTCTATAGCATCAATCCAGCTCGTGCAAGCCCTATCGGAGGCGGCCGGAACAAGAACAGTCGTGAGCAACATAAGAGAAGAGAACAGGAAACAGTTGTTGGCTCGATTGTCTCACTGTGTCACATTCTTCTCTCTGTTGAGTGGCATATCAAGACTGAAGGGTTGAATCAGCAAGACGAGATCATCTCTTAGCGGATCGCGGCTGTTCGTCTACGCTCTCTCAACTTCTCTCTCATCGCCTCCACCATGAGTCCTTTAACATCAGAACCTCTTGGCTTTGACTCGGTGGAAGATTGCATTGCCGCCTTTAGTATGTGCTCATTGTCAACGCTCATCACCAGATTGCTGATAGATATCATGCAGGGAATGGAGAGTTCGTCATAGTCGTGGATTCTACGTCTAGAGAGAATGAAGGGGATCTCATCATCGCAGCCGAGGATGTAACCCCAGAAAAGATGGCATTTCTTGTCAGATTCTCTAGGTGAGTCCTTTCTACATGTTGTAGCGCTCTTCCACCTTGTTCTCTGGCTGCACATATTTCAACCTTGTCTTGGTTCCTTGTGTATATGCACGGATCCCTGGTGGCTAGGAAGAAGAACAATATTTGAGTATATACCTGATGACCGCACGTCTAACATATTTGGATGTAGCGGCATAATATGTGCCCCCCTTACTCCTGAGCTGTCAACACGTCTTTCGCTTCCCCCTATGATACCTCCCGCTTCAAATCAAGACCCAAACGGGACTGCTTATACGGTCACTATCGATGCAGCACATCCAAGCGTGACGACCGGCATCTCTGCGGCAGATCGTTCTTTGGCCTGCAACCTTCTTGCCGACCCTAAGTCGACGGCCGCTAGTTTCCGGAGACCCGGGCATATATTACCCTTGATTGCGAAGGCTGGTGGAATCCTTGAGAGGACGGGCCATACAGAAGCAGCCCTAGAACTCTGCCGTTTGGCGGGCAAGCAACCTGTGGGGGTGATAAGTGAGATCGTGGAGGAACCGGAGATTTTCATCGATGCTGTGGGCTCACCAAACCCAGCAGGCGAGTCGAGGGCGTCTGCAACTGAGAGGCGGAGGAGCTCCGTCACAGTGTCTACGAAAATGAGGTTTGTCGGCGGGACTAGCATGATGAGACGTGATGGCTGCTTGAAGTTTGGAAAAAGGTGGAATGTGAAATGTTGTACTGTGGAAGATTTGGTGGAGTATGCGCAGAAGCAGAAGGAGTCAAGGAGTAACAAAGCGTAGGGCCGTATATTCTAAAGACCCTGGAAAGATATTGGCCATTACACATCAAAGAGCAGTCTTGTTCCATGTATATACATAGCATCTAGATTATAAGGGGAGCCACAAGGCGGGGTAGCCCATAGAAAGAACATCTCAAGACCAACTGAAACTTGTAAGCATATATAAAAACACTACTTGTTTACAGTGAGATCTGGAACTCGAGTAACATTAATATTCTTCTCGACTATGTGCCATCAACTCTTATCAAATCTGGTTGATGATAACTCTACTAGGAGAGGGAATGTGTAGACAACCATTAACGTCACGTCATCCATCAACTTCTACTGTGCCGGTGGTTTTCCTGGACAGATAGAGAAAGGACAAATATATCAGAGTTCATAGTACATTGATGGATTATCTCTCTGCCTCTTAGAAACAAGTCTCCCTGCATACCAACCACCGCAATGTCATCGACTCCTACCATCCCCGTTCAATTCCTGCTCCTCTCAGATACGCATTCTCAAACCCCATCAGCAGATTCCTCTATCGCTCCATCACCGACAAACCCCCAGCCGAACACCCTCCTGCACCCTCTACCAACCTCACCAAGAATCTCCGTCCTCCTCCATGCCGGCGACCTTACCATGTCCGGCCTCTACGCCGAGAACCTCGCGACCTACAGCATGATCGCCGCCCACCCCGCAGAGCTCAAGATCGTGATACCAGGAAACCACGACGTCACGCTCGATGCCCCCTTCTATCATGGTCCGGGTCCCAAGGGTTTCCCGAAACACAACGTCCCGGAAGACGTGGACAAGATTCGAAATCTATGGACAGGTCCCGACGCTCAGGCCTCACGCATCGTCTACATGGAAGAAGGCACGCGTACCTTCTCGCTCTCGAACGGCGCTTACTTCACCCTCTACGCCTCCGCTTACACGCCCGAATTCCAAAACTGGGCTTTCGCCTACCCCCTCTCCGAAGACAGATTCAACCCTTCTTCTTCATCATCATCATCTTCCTCCTCCTCCCCGGCCCTCGCTCCCAACCCCGTTCCTTCCTCCGCTGACATCCTCCTCACCCACGGCCCTCCCCACGGAATCTTCGACTTCGTCCCCTCCCCACCTTCTAACTCACACGTCGGCTGCCCCCACCTCCTCCGCGCCCTGCACCGCACACGCCCTCTGCTCCACGTCTTCGGCCACATCCACGAAGGCTATGGCATCGGCATTCTGCACCATCAGTCTCCTTCCCTCTCTTCTCCTACTTCATCTTCTGCTGCTGCTGCACCACAACTGAAGACTCTTTCTTCAACAAGTGACGCCGAAATCATGCGACACGGCCAGGCGGGCGAATGGAACGTTGATGCGAAGGGTCTGAAAAGAGGAGAGGAGACGTTGGTGGTTAATGCGGCGATGGTGGATGTGAGGTATAGGGGCGTGAATCGGGCTTGGGTTGTTGAGGTTGAGTTGCCAGTCTCATCAGAGGAGGATAGGGGGTAGGGGTTAGGGATGATATTACCTACGGAGAGTCAGGGATGATGTAATCACTTGACGAATGAATGAATGATTGACATGATGCTTTTTTAATTCCTCCTAAGGGATCTGGATGGTCTTATATGTGTTTCTCATATGATCTTAGTACTTTTAAATTGTTGGGTATCATGAATAAAGATAAATTAAATAACATCAAAACTCTTCTTCCTCTGGATATGACACCCATCTCTATTATCCCAGTTTCTCCCCGTTCCACCAACTGTGTGACTTCTTTCAGTTCTTCGTATTATTATCCGTACATTTGACCGCCGCCGCCGCCGCCGCCGCCGCCGCCGCCGTCATGCACATCCACCATCACCGCCAAATTTGCAACACCCGGCAATTTCAGCAGCAAACTCCGAATGAAAGCCTTCTTAGATGCTTTCTAACATCTTTGTCGCTTTATGAACGAACGAGCTCCATCGTTCTGTGCGCGCAAGAAAGTCCTACTTCCCGGAAGGCTTCAAGTGCGAATAGTCTCGTAATATGCCCACCATATGGGTATTGGTTGTCTTCCCCTGTCTTCTCTTCTTGGTCTTCTTCTCGGCCTTCGCCACGCGCTTGGTGGTATTGTTACTCCGGCCAGCGGGTGTCAAGTGATTCTCTTCCAGGATCATCAGAACTGATTCGTTATCCGGTAGTATGATTCCATCCCAGAGCTTTCTAAACTCGTCGTCAATAGGCGCGATGAGCGTTGGATCGTTCGGCCAGACCGTTCTTGGGTCGTTGTTCTTCTTATTTCTGATGACAAGAAGCTTGCCGTCGGCCTCTAGGTCGTTGATAGTAGTCTCGCAGTCTTCCCATCCGTCTTTAAGTTCCCGCACACTGAGACCTTTGGCTGTCTTTTGTGCTTGTAGATATGCAAGCAATTGATCCGCATTGCGGATATTGTGAAGAGGACGAAACGTAAAAGTTTCAGTTCTTGGGTCATAGTTGACCTTGCTGTTTGCTATGAGCTTCCTCTTGAACTCCCGCTTGTGATCATCTGTGGTACCCTGAATCGAGAGGTAGAGAATGATGTCTCCGATAGTCTGTGGTTGATCTCCCTTGGATTTAAGGTATTTGATAGCATAGATGACTTGCGTCTCTGCCCGAAGCCCTGCGCCTGTGTCGCTAGGTTGAGACAGAATGCTGCCTTGTGAAAGAGCTGGCACTGGAGTAGGCGTAGAGACGGGTTGCGCTAGAGAACGTTTGAAGGTAGACATGATGGTGGCGCAAGATATCAGTACTGTGAGATGTCGTCGGCAGGGCGTAGGCAAGAAAGTGAGGGAAGAGATGGCCTAGTGAAAGGATCCCCTCCTGTATCAGTCGTAGAGGCGTAGAGGTGGAGTCACATATGCTAGAAACTGAGACAATAGACGACGTTGATAGAATGATGTACAGGTGACAGAATAAGTGAATGTGTCCGTCAGGATCCCTGGAGGCCGAAGGTTGATGAAGAAGAAAACAAGAATGGGATGATGAAGATATGAAGTAGAAGTCGATGGTGAAGTCGGTTGACTTTGGATAAGGCTGGAGCAAGTGGGTGGTCGACCTAAAGCGGTTTAGGGTATTGAAAGGTTGCTAGTGACGCTGTGTTCGTACTCTTAACTTACTAGGATCGCGGAGATCAACCATTGTTCAACTGCGACGCATTATGCACTGTTGATAGTGCCCAAAGCAGAAGCAAAGGCTTCATTACTCTACTAAATCTCCTTTGTCTTTTGGCTCTTCTTAATCATCCTGAGGCCTCCGTCTATGTTAAGAGAGTCTGCGACAACTTCGGAGCGCGCAGCGCGTTGCTTCCTCGCTTTCCTTCGCGCAGCTACAAAGAGCTTGTGAAACATTTTATTTCTCATACTCGTTTACAACCACCATTTACAGGCCACTGTCCATGGCGGTGGACATTGACTCACGGCGTATAGCCGTCTTCGCCTCCGTCCCAGAGACAACAATTTCTGCGCTGATCGAAAACCCAACCTCAGAACTGGTGAAATCGCTTCTCCAAAGCTTGACGCCGAAAGTACAAGAATATGAGGAACTGAAATCCCAAAAGCTGAAGCAGGACATCGAGTTAGAGACCGCGATACGAAGCAATGAGTCCAAAGTGAAAGTGCTGAAGGCGTCTGTAGAGAAAGGGTTGACGGAAGTTGGCAAGTTGCGAACCGAGCTGCAACAGTCTGGTATGAAGAGACCTACCATGCATTTCAATACATGGACTGACATTGAGCCCTAGAGAATGCACGCTCAAAGCTTGAGTCCGAACTTTCTCAGATCAAGTCAGCAACTTCCAACGAGGCATCCGAAACATCGGTTCTGAAATCCCGTGTCGCGTCACTCGAAGCTTCCAACCGGGACACACTAGCTGTCCTGGAGTCAAAATCGACAGCCTACGACAAGCTCGCAGAAGATCTCTCAACCCAACATCAGAAGTCGGTGGAGCTCCGGAGACAAGTGGCGCAGCTTGAACAAGATTTGCAAGCTGCCAATTCTGCTGCAGCTAGTACACGGTTCCGCGAACAGAACCTTGAACAAGAGATTGAGCTGTTGAAGAAGAACAATGAATGGCTCGACACGGAACTAAAGACCAAATCAGCCGAGCATCTGAAGTTCAGGAAAGATAAGAGTGCCCGAATTGCCGAACTCCAAAGACAAAATGAGCTTACCATATCCGAAAATGATAACCTGAAGCGGGTGGAAGCTTCTTTGAAGGGTCGTCTGGAAGAGCAAACACAGAAGATCGAGGAACACCTTTCAGAGATCCAAAGAATGCGGGAGGAGGCAATACAGCAAGCTGAAAGTCATCGCCTTGAACTCGAT
This sequence comes from Pseudophaeomoniella oleicola, assembly GCA_003868215.1. Classification (NCBI taxonomy): domain Eukaryota; kingdom Fungi; phylum Ascomycota; class Eurotiomycetes; order Phaeomoniellales; family Phaeomoniellaceae; genus Pseudophaeomoniella; species Pseudophaeomoniella oleicola. The sequence continues at coordinate 25,767 of QWDQ01000007.1, forward strand.
AGCACTTCGCGGCTAGCCGAACTTCAGAGACAGCGAGCAGAAAGTGCAAATTCCCGAGTCCAAGAGCTATCGGAATCGTTGGAAGAAGTCAAAGATGAAGCTGCCGATGAGATTGGACGGTTGCGCGCAGAGGTCGAAACTGAACAGCAAGAGAAAGAAGCTGCGGAGAGACGGGTATCGGAGCTTGAGGCAAACGTGTCAAATCTTGAATCAGAGCTGTCCACGGCGCGGACGGCGGAAACTCCAGCAACTCCAGGTCGCGGCATTAATGGTCAAGGTACCTCAACACCCGCTCGAGCCGGTACGCCAAGCGGCGTTGGATCACCAGGGTCCGTGTCTCGCTTCCGGGGCAGTCTATCTACCACACAGCTATACTCTGAATGCAGGAAATTGGAGCGACAACTCATCACTGAGCAACGCCGTAACGAGGAACTGAACGCTACCCTTGAAGATGTTGCTAGGGATCTGGAGTCCAGCAAGCCTGAAATTGAGGAGCTCAGAAGCGACCACTCGAGAATGGAGGCTGAAATGGTCGAAATGTCTTCTATGCTCGATGCTGCGGCGAAAGAACGTGATGATGCTGTAAAAGAGGCTCGAAAAGCTACGGGCCAGATCGATAGTTTGTCGACGGAAGGAAATATACTCCGACAGCAACTGCGCGATCTAAGTTCTGAGATCAAAGTGCTGCTCATGGAGCAGCATATCAAGGAGAACGGCCAAAATTTGAACGCCGAAGAGATTGCTGAACTCAAGTCCGCTGCCATGCTCTCGGCTTCTGAACTTGAAGGCATGACAGACACAGGAAGGATCATCAGTGAACATCTCACAACCTTCAAGCACATCTCGGAACTGCAAGAGAACAATGCAAAGTTACTCAGAATGATTCGTGAACTCGGAGATAGGATGGAAAGCGAAGAAGCTAGGCAGCGAGAAGAAGATCGCCAAAAGGAACGCGAGGAGCTCGAACAACTCCGGGTCAAGGTTGCGACATACAAAGATGAACTTCAAGCGATGGTGACACAGTCCAAGAGCTTCGTGAAGGAGCGCGACATGTTCCGCAGTATGTTGACACGTCGTGGTCAACTTTCGGCTACCACCGAGTCTTCCGATTTCGCTCGCTCGATGCCATTGCCAGCAGGTCAGACTGCTGGTGCGACACCTCAACGATTTGGACAGAGTTTGCAAGGCGTTTCTGCAGAGCAGGTTGACTATGCTAAACTGCTCAAAGATCTACAGCAGCATTTTGACGCATATAAGCAAGAAGCTGCGACGGACCATACCTCGCTCAAAAACCAGGTCAACGAGCTCTCGAGTAAGAACAGCAATTTGCAAACAGAAAATAGTCGTACATCTAGCCAGCTCAGCGCAGCTGTCCAGCGTGGAGAGATGTTGCAGGCCAATTTCGATATGTTGAAAGCCGAGAACAACGAGCTACAGAAGCGCGTCTATTCCGTTATGGAGAATGCAACAAAGCAAGAACTTAAGGCCCAACAGATTGCAGAGGACCTGGTAGAGGCACACGGTTCTCTAGACAGTCTGAGGAGGGAAGTTGCAAACCTGAAAGCAGAGAAAGATCTGTGGAAGAATATCGAAAAGCGGCTGACTGAGGACAACGAATCTTTGAGGAACGAGCGCGCACGGCTGGACAAACTCAACAGCAGTCTGCAGAACATGCTCAATGAACGCGAACAGTCAGATGCAGAGACTAGACGTCGTCTACAGGCAAATATCGAGTCGCTCGAAGCCGAACTTCAGACCAACAAACGTAAATTAAACGACGAACTCGAGGAGTCCCGGAAAGCAACCCTGCGCCGAGAGTACGAGCATGAACAAAACCAGAAGCGAATCGATGACCTGGTAACCAGTCTTGGAACCGCAAGGGAGGAGCTAGCAGCGGCGAAGACTTCGAGAGATCACTTGCAAGCTAGGTTAGATGAGATGTCGGTCGAATTGAGATCAGCCGAGGAACGTTTGCAGGTGCTCCAGACCAAACCCGCTCCAACTCCGTCATCGGAGACGCCACAAGCTGCAGAGAATTTGGTAACTCGGGAGCAGGAACTTGCCGTTGAACTTTCGGAGCTGAAACGTGATCTCGAACTCAAGTCTGCAGAGGTTGAGCGCGCCAATGAGCAGATCGAAGATTATAAGAGTATAGCACAGCAAGCCGAAGAGCGACTGCAAGAATTGAGTGAGACGAATGATCAGTATCGTGAGGAGACCGAACGAACACTAGAAGAGAGGGCAAAGAAGATTCAGGATCTTGAGCAGCGAATCGAGGACATAAGCTCTGAACTTTCCTCCACCAATAGCGAGCTCTTTAAACTCAGGGATGAGCAATCCGATTTTGGAAGACGGCTTGAAGAACAAAAGGCTACGTCTGAGGCTGAGATCGCAAGGCTTAAAGATGAAGACGAGCGACATGCTACTGCAGCCCAATTTCACCAAGAGGATCTCAAAGCTCAAGCAGAAATTGCTCAAAGAGCGCAACAGAATTATGAGACTGAGCTCGTGAGACACGCTGAGGCAGCAAAAAATCTCCAGACAGTCCGAGCTGAAGCCAACCAGCTTAAGCTGGAACTAGTTGAACTCAGAACCCAGAGTGAGTCGGCAAAAGAAAGCCTTGCTCAGAAAGAAGAGAGCTCTGCCGAACAGAAGGAAAGATACGAGCGGGAGATTAACGATCTCCGCAAGCGCCGCGAGGAGGTTTTGCAACAGAATAATATCCTGCATCAACAATTAGAGGACCTCACCAACCAAATCTCAGCACTACAGCGCGATCGCGCCGAGCAGACTGAAGGCAAGGAGATGGATAGCTCTGCTCCGAACGACCTACAAAACCTGCAGGAGGTGATCAAGTATCTAAGACGAGAGAAGGAGATTGTCGATGTCCAATATCATCTTTCGACGCAAGAATCAAAACGTCTTCGCCAGCAGCTTGATATCACACAGTCGCAGTTGGATGAGACTCGGTTGAAACTGGATCAGCAGCGCCGCGTGGAAGCTGATGCGGAGAGAAGTGCCTTGAACCATAGCAAACTTATGGAAACTCTGAACGAATTGAATCTTTTCCGTGAGAGCAGTGTCACCCTCAGAGCTCAATACAGAGAAGCCGAAACCAACCTGACGGAGAAGACAAAACAGGTCGAAGAATTGGGCAAACAAATCGAGCCGCTGCAAGTTCGCATTGGTGAGCTTGAAAACATACTCGAGACTCGCGAAGGCGAGCTTAAGATCATATCTGAAGACCGAGATCGATGGAGAGACCGAACTAATAACATAATGGCGAAGTATAACCGTGTCGATCCAGAGGAGCTCGAAGCCCAGAAAGAGAGGTTGGCAACGCTTGAGAAGGAACGAGATGAGGCTGTAGCACAGAAAGAGCAACTCCAACAAGAAGTGAGCAACGTCCCTGAGCAGATCGAAGCTGCGAAGCAAGATCTCAGAAGTCGCCTGGGAGAACAATTCAAGACGCGGTCGAAGCAACTTACCTCTCGAATCTCAGAGAAACAAGCCGAGGTAGATGCGGCTAATGCAGAGAAGGCGAATCTCCAAACACAACTTAACAACGTCAAGGAAGAACTGGATACAGCGAGGTCTGCTGTATCTCAATCTCAGACCAATGGCGAGCCACAGTCGGGAGTATCGGATCAGGGTGGTCATCTTAAGGAGTTAGAGGAGAAGGTTTCTCAACTTGAAGCAACTGTTGCTCAGAAAGAACAAGAACTGCAGGCCTTGAAAGCTGAAAATGCCGACAGTGTTCGAAGGCGAGAAACAGAGCTTAAGGAGGCGCTCGCGAAGCAAGCTACGCAGCTCCGGGCTGAGCATCAAACGGCTTTAAACAACGCAATGAAGGCCTCAGAGGAAAGGCTGACAGCAAGTCATCAACAAGAACTTCAAGCCCTGAGGTCGCAAGGTACACAAGGAGTACCTCCCTCTCCACAGCAAGCAAGTAAACCTGCGGATGCAACGACAAATGGCTCAGTCAATTCGCCGGTGGTAGCCAGCACCGAGGAGATACCGAATCTCACTCCTGACCAGGCTAGGCTCCTGGTACAGAAGAATGAGACTATCCGTCAAATACTCCGAAGTAACATCCAGAAAGCTGCGGCGAAAGCCAAGGAAGATGCTAAGAAAGACTTGCAAGCAGCCTCTAATGCCGCTGATGCTAGCTTATCTCCGTCTACTCTCGAAGAACTCGAGAAGAAACACAGCGCCGAGAAAGAATCGCTCGCAAAGGAACTCGAAGCAAAGCTCTCTGACGAGAGGAATACTGCCTTGAAGCAACAAGAGGATCGATTTGGCAACGAGAAGCTGACATTCACCAAAGAAGCTGAAAAGAAGATCGCTGACCAGGTGGCAATGGCCGAGAAACGAAGTGCCGTGAAGCTGAACATGGCTCAGAACCAAGCCAAGCTTGCTTCGTTCAGGCTGGAGATTGTCAAAAAGGCAGCCGCCGACACTCCTGAGCGGGCGGTGAAAGAGGTCTGGGACGAAGCATCTGTGGCAAAGCCACCTCCTGCATCTGCCCAGGCATCTACGCCAGTAGCGGCGGCTCCTTTGAAACCCGCAAGTCCTGCACCAGCACCGGCACCAGTAGCGACACCGGTACCTGCAACAACACAAGCTGCGCCTGCCGAGGTTTCGAAACAAGAGGTCCCGAACGCAACCACAGCCTCTACGCCAAATCAACCTAAACCGGCTACATCCGAGGGTACTCCAGCTGTGATAGAGCAACCTGCGCAACAAACAGATGCAGTCGAAGCGAGTCAGGGGTCTACGGCAGATATAACCCAGCAAATCCCTGAGAACTCGAAGCCTGATATCGGAAACCATCTAGGAACTGCTCCTTCAGCCTTAAGACAGCTTCAATCTGGGTTGCCCCGCGGCAATCGTGGCGGACGTGGTGGCCTAGGTGCATCAAAATTTGCTCCAGGTGACGGCCAAAACCAACAGCAATTCGCTGCACGTGGTTCTGGTATACCGCGCGGAGGAGCCCGTGGTCGTGGAGGACAGGGTCGTGCAGGAAACCAAAATGTGCAGTCTACAGGTATACCACAAGTCGGACAACAGGGGCCTGCAGGTGCTATGAATCCTCAAGCTAGGCAGTTCAACCCAGGAAAGAGAGCCAGAGATGAGAGCGAGGGTAATGTTGGCGATGCCAACGCCGGCAAGAGAATCAGGGGCGGCGGTGCAGGATCAGGAACGTGAAAAGGGTGGTTAGGCTCTACTTGACCAAGTGTACGATTCTGCTTTCATTACAGGCATCAAAGACACACGTCTTGTCCTCCCTTGTTTCTTTTCATGATGTATCCGTAGCATGAATCGAGCTTTAAATGGAGCGAAAAGCATGGTCGGAGGCTGTTGTTATCACCCATAGAGCGGAAAAATTTCAAGACCATCGAGAAGCATTCACGTTTCATATCTCGTAACAGTGGTAGTAGTAGCAATCATGATCGGTCCGCCTCCTCCAAATCCTACATTCAAGATTTACCCTCTTTAATCCACGTCCCAACCCCCTTCGCTGCATCGTGTGTCGCACGAAACAATTTCCGTTCCATCTCATCCAGACCTCGCAGGAATTCTGCGCCTTCGCCGGCACCACCACCGCTGAGGGCGCCGTGCGGGTTGTGCGCGTGGTCTGATAGGAGAGCGGCGCGGGATTTGAACGTCTATTATTTTCCGCATTGTCAGAGAGAGGAGGTTTTGTGGGGGGGGAAGGTGATTTGGGATTTGGGGATTTTGACTCACTTCTAATAAAACGTCAACGGTCTCTTCGTCTTCGAAGATTTCAAAGGCGAGAGCGGCGAGGCCGTAGAAGTGGGTGGCTTGGGCGCGGAGGTCGACGGAGCGGGGGTCGGCTTTTAGGGCGTTGATGACGCGTGTGGATAAGGGGGTGGGGAGCTCGATGGAGACGGGGGGTTGGCCGCGGGTGAAGGAGAGGACTCTGTGGGAAGGGGAGGGATATGGGTTAGTCTTTGTTGAGGGAGCAAGATAGGGAGGGAAAGAGGGAGAGAGGGGGAGAGGGGTGTTAAACATACCCTGAGGAGAGCATAGTGGCGAGCCAGAGGGGGAGCTCGATGCGGGTGCCTTCTTTCATCTGTAGGGAGTTTGTGAGTTTACGTTCTCCATTGCACATGAATTGACATGGACATGGCGCGACAAGGCGTAGACGGGGGCAGGTATTACATCCTGTCCTGCATTCCCATCAAGATAACCTCCATTAGGAATCGTTATCTCGAACGTGCATGGTATTTTCTAGAGACGAAATTAGTTTTTTAACGAGTCTTCATATACCTCAATAACCCAGAAACACATGCACAGAATGACGAAGAAGAGAGGATAAGACAGAATTGAAAACGCAGCAGCATTAGTAGAGAGCGAGGGACAAAGCAGCAAGCGCACAAGAACATAACGAAAGAGAAAACGAGTGTTAATACATACCTGAGCATCCGTCAAGATAGCATCGACATCATAATATGACATTTCGACAGCAACAACAACAACAACAACAGCACATTATCCGCGTGAAGAAGAAAATCCAGATGCAATCACTGTGTCAAGACTTCAACGGTCCTGTACTGCCATATACGATTTATCGGAACTGGTTATAGTGGACTGAAGAACTTCGGAACGGAACACGCGACGACGCGTCAAGCAACTTTCCGGACTTCACTGATGCCCCACAAATAAGAAAGGTACGTCAACAGGTAATTGGTTCATAGATCTAGACTCATTTCCGATGACTATTATCTTTTGATATCTATGTCATAAGGTTATCTTAAGACCTGATCAGGTCGGTCGGTGAGGCTAGGTGCAGCCTCAGCCTCGAAATGACAACTACGCCTTCAGAAACAGCCTCAATTTCTTCCCTCCTCCGACCTCCCCCAACAGTGACTGGTAACCCGTCATCCAATCCCTCGTCGTCCACCACTTCGGTAGCAGCAGCAACAACAGCGCCCCCAATCTCGAAACCCCCCTTGTCCGTCTCCCCCAGCGCCTATCTCGACTCCGCATCCTACGCGATCGGCAGCCACCCCATCGAGATCTCTGCATCGGCACTGATTCACCCCCGAGCCCGGCTCATCAGTTCACACTGCCCGCTCATCATCGGCGAAGGAAGTATAGTTACCGAGCGGTGTGTGGTCGGTGGACCGGCGCCGCAGACGGGACCGGATGGGAAGACGTTGACAATACACCCTGGCAACTTGGCAACAAGCACAAGCACAACGTTATCTTCGCAACCCGAAGATTTGGGAACAGCAGACCGAACCACCCGCATCGGCTCCTTCGTCCACCTCCACCCTTCCTCCACAATCCACCACGGCGCCCAAATCTCCTCGTACACCACCATCGACCCCCTCGCCACCATCCTCCCGAACATCCGCGTCGGCGCCCACAGCAAGATCTGTTCCGGCGTCATCATCGACCGTGACGTCGGTGACTGGGAAGTCGTTTGGGGCGGCGGCAGTAATAACGGTGGTGTAGGTGCAGGTGGCGGGTTAACTCAGCAGCGCAGAAAACGAGTCAAAAACGAAGAGGTCGAATTGGTGAGGTTGAAGGGGTTGGAAGGGGAGAGGGTTGGGACGGTGGCGGTGTTGAAGGCGGCGCAGGCGGCGCAGATGGCGGCGAGGAGGAGGAGGTGAATATGATATAGAGGAGCACACAAAAAAGAAGAAAGAGGAGGAGAGAGGGAAGCTATATAACAAGCACGCCCCGTCTCATCTACCTTACCCCTCTACGTAGGCACGAGGGAACGTCGTCGACGTTTGAAACGGGAGCAGGATGGATAGATGGATGGAATCGAGTTGAATTACTCATGATGACCACCACCAACACAAAAAGATTTACATCAGGACAGACAGACCCGTTCTGGAAGTCTCACTCACTATATACCTCACATATAGGTAAATATAAAAGAAGATAATGTCTTAACTAAAATCCACCGGAACAAACACTTCTAAAAAGTATCCATCTTCTTCACAAAAAGGTCATAATGGAGAGTGTGGTACGAGATATTTGTAGACAAAAGAGGTAAAGGTAAGAGTGGTATGTATGTAATTGTTAAGATATCATGGCAATGTCTTGGTCATATACATCGCCTTCCTTCGGCCACCGACGGTTTGATAGATGAAAAGTGATGGTTGATAATATATTGACAAAGCAACCAAAGTTAGAAAAAGAAAAAGATCTCTCTTCTTCAGAGGACAGCGGGAAGATTCAGAAACGATCATTTAAAAAAAAAACAGAATATTTTCCCCCAGTGCAGATACTTCCATCAAAATCTATCAAATGGAAAGCTATCGTTTGAACATGGCCGCGACCTCCTCTTTTCTCCAGTCAAGCTCCAACCCGGAACTTTGGTTCTCGTAGACCTTCTCGACAATGAGGTTCATGCGATCATGTGCATCTGCGTACTTGGCGTTGCATTCGCCAAACACTTTGACAACGAGACTGCGGCCGACACCTGGATCGTCGGCGTCGCCGAAATGTTTCTCTACACGCTTCTTCAGAGTCTCGATGCCTTTTCGGACTTCTTTGAGCTCGTATGCTGCGACGACCTTCTTTGCTATCGAACGAGAATGGGAAGGTTTAGATGCAATCAGAGGATATGAGGCCTCTGATGCTGAAGACTTCATAAGCGCCTCGGTGCTTTCGAGGAAGTCGAGGAGTTTTCCGAGCGGTCTGCGGATCACGGCGTCCGTGTATTGCTTCATGTGGTCATAGAATGCGTGTTGTGCCTTCCCTTGCCACTCTTCCAATACAACATTGTCCCTTGTTTCGACTTCTTCAAGATAGTGATTCATGTTTTCGATCATAAGAATATGGTAGTTCAGCGCTTCCTTATCTTCAGGGTCACCGCTAGCAGCAGATGGGCCACCTCCACTGTTACCTTGAACAGCGGAAATACCTGGGTTTTCTTTTGCAATAAATTTCAAAGACTCAAACATGGCCTTATTGATTTTGGAATAGGCGTCGTTGACGGTAAAACGGACCTCGAGTGATTCGTGGGATCCATTGTTACTCTGGGGCGAAGGCATCATGCTTTCAATTGCACTAGAGAAGGATGGGAAGACCCGCATGAACGAGATGACACCCTTGCGCTTCTTGATTTTGACCTTGGTGTCTTCGATCCCCCGGATCTGATCATCGACGAAGCGGTGGAAAAGGCCCACCAATCGATCGTGAATACGTTGAAGGGTGCGAGTTATGTACTCTTGATTGGTTTCTTCGTAATCAGAGAGCTTCTTCTCGATCACGTAGAGAAGCCCGACGCCTTGCCTATAAATTTGTCAGTAAAGATGAAAGATATTGCCGAATTGAAGACTCACAGTTGATCATTCTTCAACGTCCATTCGACAATGTTCTGCAAGTCCTGTGGCCAGAATGAGTATAGGTTGTCCATGGCCTTCTCTACCATCTTCGCCATATCTCTATCGGGGTCGTAATTGTGCTTCGCAGAAAGATTGGGTAATCTTCGGTTGAACGGAGGGGCTGCAGCGACAATGTCTGCAAAATCTGCAGTTGATAGAGAGTTGAGATGGAAGAATTCAACGGTGAAATTCTGCTCCTCGGCGATGCACTTTGTATGTTCCTCGATAATGCCAGCAAAAGCCTCAAACGGATCGACTTTGCCGTCCTGCTTTTCTCCAGCAGATTGTCTGATAGCACCGGTAACCCTGACGGTCTTGCCGCGCTTGACCGTCAACTTTCGTGCAGCTGTCCCAAGCACGTCACTATCCTTGTCTTTTTCTTGTGAAGTGAATAGTAATTCTTGCTCGTCACCTGTCGGTTTTCGGGTCATCTTCTTCCAGGCGAGGACGTTGTTGCGGAATTGATCCTGATACACGGATTTGGTGCTAGACTCGTACAAGGAAATCAACGTTTGCCATTCGTAGGAATTCACCTCGCGGACAAACAGCATAAGCCCATTGTACATCCAAAGCTCCATTCTTGCGTGGTCGTATACTTTTGGGTCTAGTCGAGTGGTGATACTTGAAAGGCCGGATGTGCTTCTCTCGAGGTTGTCAGTGGTATGCTGCTCAGCCGTCTTGAAAGCTATGGTCATGTAGTTATTAAGTCGTTTTAAGAACATTTGAGTCTCATCACGGTAATCATCTTTCTTCTCCTTGACAGCTCGCATTTGGCCAAGATCGGCATCAGCGTAGACACCGACAACACTGCGGTCATGTCCTGCATCCGCATTCCGTTTACGATTCTGGCGGATGTCGGGATCTATCGTGAGCATGGCCTTGTACAGGGTGGATAAGGCCTGCTCGGCAGCACCTAGGCCCTCTGGGGTCCCTAGAGACGCTTCCCGTAGGTCACGTAAATCTTCAGGAGAGATAGAGATGGTACGCAAAAGTTTCTGTAGCTCTGTCTGCAGCAACTTTTGATTGGCCGTTTGGACTTGTAGGCCTTGGCCTTGCGCTTCGATATACGCAACATCGTCAGCTAACGTGCCCAGCTCATGTTGATATAATGTCAAGAGGCCATCGAGCTCCTCGCATTCTTCGACAACCTTGTCGAAAAGTGTGGCAAGATGTTGAGTCTTCGTTTCTTGCTGTTCAATATGCCCAAGCCAGCCTGTCGCCTGTGCACGGCCAATTTCTCGTCTAATATCAGCTTGTAAATCGTCAACAGTCTTGCCTTCTTCAAGTTTACCATCCCAACCCAGATCCGTGAGGAGATCGTCGAAGTCCCCACCGCGGCTTTCGAAGACTTTCGGATCGATATCTAGAGCATTGCAATACTTGGAGATTCTGGCTTCTTGAAGTTGCCGCCGCCGTCTTCCAGGAGACCGAGAGCGAGTCTTGTCGGGGGACGGAGGGCGTTGTTCTTTGACTTCAGCACGCGCAGGGGTAACCTGATCCTCTGTTGCCTTCCTTTGGAGTTGGATCGCAGGTGTTGCGGTCTGTTTTGGCGGCGCGAAGGGTGATTTCACTTGTGATTCGATGGGAGTTTTTACGTTTCCAGACTCTGGCGTTGCCGGTCTTGCCGAATCATTGCTTACTCCTCTGAGTAGTGGTGCAGGCACAACACTAGTGATTCCATCAGGTTCATTAGTTGGCGTTGCCTTCTGAGCCAACAGCCGTTCAGCAGCTCCTCCTACTCTAGGCTTAAAAGCGCCCGCAGCTAGAGCAGCTTTCCTAAATGTTCCAGCAATATCTTTGGACGACTTCTTCTTGATCATTGGCCCTAGTCCGGGACGATGCTCCTCTTCGGCCGTTGCATCAACTGGTGATGTAGGTGGGTCGGCAGGGGGGACTACAGGTTCATTAGCAGGGGCTTTCTCTGCGACAATTGCCTGTTTGATGCTTTTGCCAGAGCGAACTGATTCGGCATCATTGATGGGAGTCTCTTCCTTCTGGTCCTTATTATCATGCAGACCTGGACGGGGAAAGTAATCTGCACTCTTCAAGACCCCAACAGCGGGTTCATTCTGTGGAGCCTCTGAGTCATCTAGGCGTGAACCAGTACGCTTGTCTTCAGCATGCTGGTCAGGCGTCTGAAGAGGAGTCGAGAACTTAGTGCTAGCCTCACTTGCCACACTCTTTTGGCCAAAAGACCCTGCAGCCTGGACTGGAGGTCGCCGTCTCTCTGGAGGCTTATCAATGGACTCTTCAGGGCCTGAAGGTCTCCGATTCATCTCTGCGGACTTTCGTTTTCGCTCCACGCTCCTCTCCCGGCCCGCAGGTCCTGTTGCGTCGCCGGCTAACCTCCGCAAAGCATCATCGTTGTGAGGAGGTGGTGTTGCCGCTGCGCCATTCGGGCCTCGCTGAGCAATGCCTCGTTCCAGGGGTTGAATAGATGGCTGAGGTGAAATTTGTGGCATCGGTGGCGACACGAATTGCCCTGGCATTCTTGGCGTGTGATCATCATTTGATGCTTTCCTCATCATTTGTTCCCGAGATGGCTGCCTTCTCATATCTCTGAGCCCTTCACGGCTTGGCGCCCGCAGGGCCTCTCGGCTTGGGGGGCGCATGCCGTCCCTCGAAGGAGGCGCATAAGCACCATTTCGGCTAGGGGCACGGTTGCCATCCCGACTTGGAGCCCGAAACGCTTCTCGATTTGATGTCGTCGGATCGTCAGCCGTGGAAGAGCTAGCACTTGGTCCGCGACTAGGGGCACGACCATAATCAGAGCCAGATAATGGAGGAGGATAAGGCTGTGAGAACTTGGCGCTGCCAGTAGATGGCGCAGGTGGTGGAAAATTGTTGGGGGTCCGCGGAGGCTGCGGTGCTCGAGCAGAGGGAGGTAGCGGGCCTCGAGGCGCTCCAAGGAGCACCTGTTCCTCTTGGGGAGTAAAGCCTAGTAATTCTGGCGCCTTCCCCCCTGTGTATTTGCGATATATTTTTGCAAGGCTACCAATAAAGAAATTCTTCTCCTTTGCCGTTGCAGCTTGCCAGTAATAGGGCTTCCCCAGAGAGACAATAAAGCCGGTATCCCCGGCCCATTCTTTGAAGCGGGGGTCCTGTGATGAAACAGGAACCGAGAAGGACTGGACAGGTCCGAGATCATCTAGATTCCACGTTTTACCGATAGAGAAGGTGCCATTACTGTTCTCACGCGCCTTATGCACTCGTACTCTTCCGCTTTTTCTGACCGCGACAATGATAACTCGAGGCTTCTTGTTGTCCGGTGGTGAATTGGGTGGAGGTGGTGTTGAGGCGTATGCGGCGTCTTCTGCGACGCGAATGTGTGTAATGTAGCTTTCAATGACTGGGCTCCCTTCAGTTCCAATGCCCCTGCAGAGAGATGCGCAATCGCTTACCTGAACCATCTGCGTCTTTCTTAGAGAAGCAGCTGTCAACGATCCTCCGCTTCTCATCCTCGAAAGCCTGAGCTCGATTTCGACCATCTGTGGTGTCGCCCATTGCGGATATGCGCTCAAAGATCTACTTCGACATATGAATGCATGCGGGATTGCTGCTGCTCGCACAGGGTCAACGGTCGTTGCGTTGGATTGCTTGTTTGGTCTCAGGGTCGCAACGGTTTCATCGTTGCAGGCAATTCGGAATTCAGGAGCTGTTGGCGAGTCAAAGCGTTCGAGTTCAACGCATACACAAGTGAACCGAATTATATCATCTTCGAAAGAGAGAGGTTTCCAATCAATGGCAACATATGCGACAATGAACCTGTCCAGAGGCACATAGAAACTCGACAGTTCCTGGATCTGGAGCTCACGGGATGTTCGAAGCCACGGGCACGCTCCGTAACTTTAGGGATGCCACCGAATGTTGATTACGTTGACTCTGAGCCTTAATTGGTCAATCTTTACTTAAAGAAACCTCCACCCTTCTGATCCACCAAAGGGACATCTCTCCCAAACATTCAAGGATGTCGTGGTTGAACATGATCAACAGACAATCCTATATTTTATGGAAATATCATCCTGAGTATAGTCCGTAGCTGTGACTTGCTATTGCTATACGATTGGCCGTGAAAGCTGCATCTGTATCTCAACAGCGTCGCTCTACAGGCAGTCGGCAAATTACCTTGAACCATACCAGATGGAATATCAAGAGACAATCTATTCGAAGCAAACATGTACTTTCTTCGACTTCACGATCATAATAGCTATACAAAACGTGAAGGACAGTGATGTTTATCGTATTGGTCAAGAGCTGATCAGAGGGGCCTGCTACATGTCAGAAGTGCACATTGGCCAGATAAGTCATGTCGAGTACTATATGAAGCCAATGGGATGACGAACCAGCTCTAGCAAGAGGTAGAAACTCTTTGCATCTCATCAAAACCCCCAGCCGCTCTGAGCTACCAACACCCCAATTCCTGCTACAACTCCGTCTATGATTTTCACTCTTTGTCCCAAGTCGTTTCCCAATTCTTCGCAACAAGCCTTCCTGACCACTCCTTCTAGACCCACCATTCCCGCGCATCCTAAGCAGACTGCCCCAACAGCTTTGCCATCTTCCGTTGCCTTTTTCAAGAGTTCCTTTGTCGCATCTTTCATCTTCTGGTGGACCTGTGAGAGGGGTAGGCCATGGAGTTGAGTAGCTGAAAGACCGGTTGATGTTGTTGCTATAAACCGTGACGATGTCGATGGAGCATCTGAAGTGTGAATGCCTAGAAAGGCGTTGACGCCGTTATTAAAATCCTCTTCCCATATTTGTCCCGTGGTGACAATCCCGAAAGCTTGTTCGGGTGCCAGGTGGGTGAGAGATGATACGATGCTGGATTCGAATATGCCAGTCACATATTGCTTTCTGCCTGACTCTTCGGGGGAGCTGAAATTCTCTCTTATCTTGGAAACCAAGGGATGACGAGAATAACATGCCACAAGAAACCCATCATATTGAGAGATGAGCGGCTTCACTGTTTCCCAAATCGCACCGGTACTTTGAACGGCATCCGAGGGAGAGTTTATGGATGGGACAGAGTCTGTATTGGCAGGACACGTCAGGAAGCCGTAGGAGACCTTGAGTCGTTGAATTAGTTACCCGCGTCTGTGTACGTTATCAAGCATGACCCTTGTGTGCTTTCGGGGTGGAAGGTCAGCCCGAGGATGGAACAAACAAATATGCCCCCATGATATAAGATAGCAGAAGAGAAAAATAATGGAAGATGCAATGACCATGACCAGAAGGTAGTCTCCCAATTCTTAAAACAGATTTCATTCTCTTACTTACATTACGAAAGGGTAAAGTATTAACCACCGGTTTCAATGCCTCAGTCATATTCTCCGTACTATTAGGATTGATGATCAAAATTCGAAACGGATTCGAAGACATCGTGTCTATCGGCGCCATTATGTTGATAGCCAACACTCAAGACTTCGAAGAGGGCGTTATAATGCAGCCACGACATGCCAAATCAGTCTATGCGTGGAATAGTCTGATAGAAGCGTCAGGATGTCTTCGTCGTGTATATTTACGCTGGTATGTTCCTAGATGTCGAGGATTCTCGCCAGTTATGTAATTGCCCTGGTAGTATATAATGGGCGGGGTTACAGTAAGATTATATCAAGGGCTTATCGATAACTAATGGCCTTGGGCTTGAGACGACCACCATAATTCTTCTGCTTGTAGAATATAATAGCCTGAGAAGGCCTTCATGCTGTCTACAACAAGGCGATTTCCCTACTCCACCTAGATGCGCGAGCAATTACATTGATTGTATCTTTGTGGAACTATTCCCAACGCGTGAGAGCTTTGAGTGGATGGATGAAACGGCCTCGACATAGCGACATTCGACCCCATGTTGGCCGTTCCGCTCGGCCACATTTGGCCTACAGAATCCAGTGCCTATAATGTGTATTGGACATTCAGATCTGTCAGAGGGGCAATGAAAAGGCTGCAAGAGTACGTGCTATGCAGAGATTGGCCATATCTCAGCAGGGGTTGTTGACGATAAACCGAGCGGGAAGCCTAGCCAGCACATGCTACCAGCCATTGGAGACCCAGGAAAACACCTCGCAATCGGCCAGTCAGCCAGGACATTATCACTAATGCAATATATTGTGTTCTCACGTTCTGATTGGAGACAGTTCATGTGCAAGTGGCTGTACATTGAGAGGGGCTGAGAAACGATTTCAGCCTTGCGTCACTGCCTTGTAGGTCCATATCATTTGAAGAGCAGAGTAAGCAATCTTGCTCTTGTTTCTTCTTTCTCTATGTCACTATTCATTGCTCTTGAACAAGCTCGTAGCCATTCGAGGTCGAAGGACTTTTGATTAGGTTCACTTCCGCTTCCGCAATGGCTGAAGTTGTAGGAGTCATCGGCGTTGGTGTTCAGCTGATCGAAACTGCCGCTAAGCTGCGGAAATTATGGAAATCAGCCAAAGATGCTCCGAAGGAGATTATGGCTCTTGCTGATGAGATAGAGACATTCACCCTGCTCCTATCCGAGTTTGGGCAACTGATCGCTCAGAACACCTGCCTGCCCGCAACATCATTTACCTGGAACACTCTCTGTCAAAGTTGCGAAAATCTACTAGCAAAACTGAAGCTTGTACAAAAAGACGCAGAAGACAGAATGGCAAGGAGTAAGTCTGTCGGGAGGGTGAAATTCGCATTGAAGAAGGAAATTGTCGCAGAATTAAGATTTGGCCTCGAGAGAGCGAAGACTTCGTTCACAATGGCTCATCTATCATACATGACAACGTACGTTCATCAACCGTGATGCTATCCATCAACAACAAGGAGGCTGGGAACTGACACTTGTTCAGTGTCTCGGTAGCGCAGCTAACTCTCACGAAACAAGGGAACTCTGACGTCCTGATTGCGATTCAACAAGTAGTGCCAAATCCTCAAAGTCATACAGACGAACTTGCCCTGGATGACCAAATACTTCCCTCCGCCTCTGCACAAGATCTAGACATCCAGGATTTGGGAAATTTCAAGGACGGAACCAATCAAGATGTCGCACGATACGATACCAGAAGAACGAAAGCACGCAAACGTGCGCAAGTCCTAGAATTAAAAACTCCTACTTGGTTGCTTGGGAAGGTATGGACCTTCCAAATGGCAAGGGCATACCAGGGATGGGATTTCCATCTCCGTGCATATCGTACTTGGACCAAGAATTCGGCTTTCTACAAGTATATTGAGAATGGGGACTTGAAGGGGCTGCAAGAGCTCTTTGCGACGGGAGCCGCGACTCCATTCGACAAGGATGAATATGGCGATCCAATATTATATGTATTTTCATTCCGACCATGTATGAAGTCTTCGTCAAACTAATTTTTTGCAGATAGCATGTGATTTTGTTAAGCCCGATATTGCTCGATTCCTACTCGAACAAGGAGCCGATGTTGATGAGGATTTAGACCTATCTCGGTAAGGCAATCATCCCTGGTACCACTGAATCATCAGTTGGACAGAGCCTGATATCACTTTTACATTAGATGGATGCTCTGTTGGGTTGCAATGAGATGGCGAGTGGCTGCAGATGAACAAAATTACTTGGCCTTACTACGGCTCTTTGTTGACGAATATCAGTGTGAAGCATTTATCGGCGAAGAGAGGGCCAGATTCCTACATATCTGTGTGGGAGATCCACCGGATCTTTTGAAATATCGGATCCAGCTAATGTATCCTCCGTACAATGAGTGCGACATCATTGAAAGAGTTAATAATGCTTCCGGGGCTCGTAGTCCGGAGAATTTCTGGCTCCTGCTCGGGGAGAGCGAATTTGATGAAAGTCATTTCACAACCAGGACGAACCATATAACAGCTGATTTTTATTCTCGACAGCAATGTGGGTACCAATTATTGAGCAACATTGCCACTTTGATGACGCAGGTTTTCGTCAAGGTGGAAAACTCCAATGGTCACCAAGACGCGTTCAATGAAGTCCTGGTTGGATGGCGGGAGATCCTACGTCAAGTCGTAAACAGCGCTAATTCATTATCGTGGCCTTCTACAAGTATATCATGCCTGAGCATAATTTCGGTAGATCGGTTCATTGACACTCAGCAAATTGATATCGCGACTGATTTCACGACTGATTTCACGACTGAGTCCACTAAGCTCCTACGATTCTGGATCTCGGAGTTGATTACCGCAGGAGCAGACATTGTTAGTTACGGCCGTATCGAGGGCGATCTCAAAGAGCACTGGGGAAATCGCGGAAGCATCAGATTTCATTCGTTTACATACGGTCCACAGATCGAAGATTGGAAGATCGAGGTCGTGGAGGTATATAGCAGACCCTTGATGTATGCCGGGCAGTTTTGGTATCGAATCGAGAACCCCGAGGAGTTCATGCCGGGATCATGGGTAGAGGGGGTAGGAGAGTATGTACTTGAGTATGAAGACGGGAGCGATAATGATGATATGAAAAGGAGAAAAAGAAGGCAGAGAAAGATTCATAGATGGCATCTCAATCATGCTGCAAGCATAGACTACGCCTGCTGATAAGTGCAGCCACAAGATGAGAAGAAAGGGCGTCAAGTCACGTGCAGCTTTTCTCTCTGTGGCTCCATTTTCTCATCCTCTGCTCCCCTTTTCATTTCCTATTTCAATATCAATCTTGTTGTCATAGCAGGCTTACTTACCCTATCTTGGAAGCACACAACAGACGACACGTACCACATTCCATCATTCTCCTTGTTTCACCTTCAACCACGGCACCTCTTCAGGAAGATATTTATACGCCCGAAAGACTGCATTGGCCTTGAAATCAAACCCGATCTTGATCAGATCCTCCGCCCCTTCGACGCCGCTATACGATTCAAATTCCGGATTGACAAACTCCCAACAAATCTCTCCGGTGGGCGTGACTTCAAAGATGCGTCCAAACACCGCTTCCGTGATCAACGTGTTCCCATTCTCCAGACGCTGAGCACCGCCCATGAACGGCGTGAAAAAAGCCATCGGCTGTGACCGATCGCGGTATTCCCACACGATCTCCTTGGTATCGCGCGCGACCTCGATGACGCGTGAATACGTCGACGACTCGTGGTGCCGGAACGTGCCGTTGTCGAAGATCAGGATGTTCCCGTTCGGCAGTTCGCTTGCGCAGTGCTGCTGGGCGACCACGGTGGATGGTAGGTGCCAGAGGACTTTCCCTGTCGTGCGCGAGATGATGATGACGGCGGACACGCTGCGTAGCGAGAGGAGGATGTTGCCGTCCTTGAGCGGGCTGACGGAGTTTATCAGCGGCCAGTGTTCACGCGCGAAGTGCGGCTGCAGCGGGAAATCCGCGGGTTCGAGATGATCGATTGCTCTCCAGGAAAAGAGCACCTCTCCTGTGGCAGTATCAACATGCCTCACGCAATCCCCATAAACCGTTTGCCCCTTCGCCTCACTCCCCGGAATCCCCCCTTGCACCCTCCCCGCCTCCTCCCCGGTCAACGCCTCCACCGCCGCATACATAACCGTCCCATCCCCCAAATGATTCTGATCATGATGCGCGAACCCATCCTCAAACCTCCTCACCACCTTTCCCTCTGATCCTCCTTCAACCTCCACCATCATCCCACCCCTATACTTCTGCCACATCGGAAACAAATCCGCCGGCCCATCTGGGTGCACGCCGTTGTACGCGAGGTTCCCGTTCGCGAGCAATCGCGCGTGGCGTCCTGGTCGATACGGTAGGTGCCAGGTATGCACGGGTTCGCCGGCGTTGTTGATTAGGTGCACGGTGCCGCGGCTGGTCAGGGTGGTGTATAAGGTGTAGCCGGGGGAGACGGTGGAGGGGGAGATGCCGCGGAGGCCGAGGCCGCGGCGGTGGAGGGTGCTTTGTTCCATTGGTTTAAGGTAGAAGGTAGAAGGTAATTAAGGTAGTATAGGTAGGTAGTATAGTAATGGTTTAGTTAGGAGGACAATTCAAAATTTATTCATCTACAACAATCTCGCCGCCCTGTTCCTTCTTATATACCTATTACTATACCTATTACTATACCTACCTACCTACCTACCTAATTACTTCTCACCCGAAAACGAAAAACAGAATTCCCATTTCCCTGAATCCATCAATACCTCGTTTTCCCCTATTCGCTATCTCCCGGCGGCATACCGACGGTAGGTGTTTGCCGACCGGCTTGCCGTCGGTATGCCGGCGGGATGATACGACACCACACCAACCCATCTTTCTGACTTCCCAGTAGCTAAGCTTACTCTAGACTGGACTTATCAGGACAAGATTGATTTTTGGTGTTGTAGGGAGGGGGGGGGGAGATAACGGTCAACTAGGGGTTGTTGCTGGATTTACGTGTAGTGGGATGTGGGTATATATATATATCGGGTGGGTAGGTGTGTATTCAGGTGGATAGAACAGTTCTATATCACAAAGAATACGAGAAGTCAAGTTATACACCACTCATAATCGTTCGTTCAGAGAAGAAGCGATATCCTTATTTACCTCCGACGGAGAACCTTCTACTGTGTTGTACATCTCAAATATGACAGAGGGAGTCAAAATCCCCCATCATAACGACGACAAAGAGGGCGAAGACGATGTCTACGAAACGAGCGCCGGTCACAGTCGCCGGGCATTGGGATACGAGTTCGGCCTGTGGGCAGCGAAGAGACTGTCGGTCGAATCCGGGGGGATCCAACGTGTGACGGATAGTGAGAGACAGGGTAATACGACTCATGTGTGGAATGCATGCACTTTCTGGTTCGTTTCCCTTGATCTGAACAAGATGTGTGATGTGTGTAGTGACTTTATGGAGCTAATGGTGGCGTTTGCACTAGGATGAGTGCGAATATGGCTGTTGCGACGCTTAATACGGGGATTGTGGGAGGGTCGATGGGTTTGGCGTTCTGGGATTGCTTTGCGGTGATCGTCGTCGTGAACTTGTTCAGCTGCTTACTCCCGGCGTGGACGGCATCCTTTGGTCTGAGTGGATTACGAATGACAACCTTCTCGTGAGTTGATAGCTCTAGCGTCCATCAACGCTGTCCATGACTGACCGCTTGCAGACGATACTCGTTCGGATATTGGGGGAATATTCTCGTTGTCATTTTCTCCATGTTGTCGACAACCGGCTGGAATGCCATCAATTCTATTTCCGGTGCATCATGTCTCCATGCCATCTCTGACGGGGCTTTCCCGGTCTGGGCAGGAGTCCTGATAATATGCTGCGTGGTCTGGATCATATGTTCGCTCGGTATCACATGGATACATAAACTTGACGCATTTCTGTGGATCCCACCGTTTGTTGTTTGGTGTGTCACTGCAGGAACTGGAGCGTCGCATTTCCATGGCGCGACTGTTGTGTCACCAACAGGAGCAGATGGAGCAGCATCGGCTCTGTCATTGATGGCCCTCGTCTTCTCTTTCGCCGTCTCATGGATCAATTGTGCGGCCGACTACAACGTCCGAATGCCGCTTGGCACTCCGCGCAGTAGTATATTCGTCGCAACATATCTCGGAATCCTGATCCCAACGGTACTTGTCGAAAGCCTTGGTGCTGCACTTTACAGTGGGACTGAGAATAATGAGGCCTGGAGGATGGCTTATAAGGCAGCTGGTGCAGGCGGGCTTCTAGGGATTGCACTTAAACCAGTTGGGAATTTCGGTAAATTCCTAATGGTGTTGGCAGGACTGAGTTCAATACCGGTATGACATGACACACATTGGAGCTCATGAACGCGCTGATGGCTGACTCCTGTATAGAACAACATACCTAACAATTACTCCTTTGCCATGCATGCCCAAAACTTCGGTGCCTGGGCACTCCGCGTGCCTCGGATCGCTTTTGTGACGTTCGGCTTCATCGCAGCAGTCATTGTAGGCTGTTGTGCCGCGGAATTCTTTCATGATTGGCTCCAAACTTTCTTGAGCATCATAGGGTATTGGACGGTAATCCATCTCACAGTTATCGCAGAGGAGCATATATTCTTCCGGTCGCGAAGCTGGAGCAAATATGACTTTGAAGCATGGAATAAGCCTTCTCTTTTGCCCTTCGGCTGGGGAGCTATTGGTGCGTTCTGCTTTGGATTTCTTGGTGCTGCCCTCGGAATGCGAGTCACCTGGTATACTGCGCCTATCGCGAGTCTTATTGGCAAAGGTGCTAACATAGGACATGAATTGACATTCGGACCTTGCGCCCTGACCTTTCCCCTTTTCCGATGGCTGGAAAGGAGGTACACTGGGCTTTAAGAGCGGGGAATTGTCAACGGGAGGTGTTACCTCTATGAGGTAGTCAATAGATTATATGAACGATTATGCGAATTGTGTCTCTGTCTCCGGCCAAGGCTCGCCGTATATGTCATACAGCTCAGGAGCGAAAAGCTCGGGAAACATGGTCGTAAAGTCTGCGTCATTCAAGTGGTCGATGTCAGAGCCTGTATACGCCGTCGCGTGTGCATCAGGACGGAGTTTTCCATGAAGCCTCGAAACTATATCACCAAGCGCGTGAGCAACATGACACTGAAGGCCAATCGATCGAAGCCAAGACACTAATTGTAGAACAAGGGCATCAAGTGAAGCAACGTCGTAAGACTCAGACAGTTGTCCCTCGTATGAATTTAGTAGGTGGCAAAGAGTAACCGAAGAAAAGGTTATGATGTGATAGATATGATCGGTCAAATGGCGTGTCCTATCATCTTTGGTATCCATGGCAGTGTCGATTATATTGAGAGAGATTCGTACCATCTCTGATACCAGTGACTGGCGTACAGCAGCGGTTCCCGATTTCAGTGCTTGGCCGAAAGCGAGCAGCTGAGCAAAGTTATATCCCATTTGTAGGAATTGGGATCTTGCTTGACCTGAAAGAGAGTCAGAATCATAATGGTGCTCAGAAGTTGAGCTTACTGAATAGTGCGGCCCATTCTTCTCTCCAGGCGCGTAACGAAGTCTGAACGGCAGGGAGATCAATGGTTCCATGAGTACACTTTTCGTAGATGATCCAGTAAAGGTACAGTTCTGCTACCATGCGTGTCTCGAAATTGGTTGCGTGGTCTGATTCGAGGATCTTTCGGCATCGGTCGATTTGATATCGATTCAGCAGTGACTGCCGCCGGGTTCCTACACAATATCTGAGCTCGTCAGAAGAATGCCGATTACAGAGGTTACCGGAGGACATCATACTGGAGGTGTGCAAGACATATGTGATTCCAAATGCGCCAGCTATCGACCTCTCTCTTGGTTTGGGGTGCATGAGCAGGGTTAGCCAGGATAGGTTCGAAGATACTATTCGTAAGACAATGCTGAAGAGCGAACCCACTAAGAATCCAGCTGTCAATGCTCAATGGCGTTTGGCCTATCGTTGTAGACCAAAGGCTCAGAATTATTGCTGCCTGGAAAAATGAAAGAGGTTGTGGAAGTGTAAGGAGACTAGCTGACAGCAGAGATTTGGTGTGTTCGAAAAGAGGAGGTGCCAAACGCTCGGCCATTTCCTGCGTCGTGTGTCTCACTGCAATAAGTAGACAGGCGCATAATAGAAGAGATGATTGTCTGACATGAGCTAGGAGTGTGTCAGTGGATGCCGATACATCAAAAGCAACCCAACGTCCGTAGTGCTCTTGGAACCTGTGTCTCTTAGCTGGTATTTTGCACCCAGGATGGAAGCGACGGACAAAGCAAGCAAAGAAGAGGCTTCAGTCTTTGTGAGCAAGCCTGATGAAAATACATCTGGATCTCGATCGTGATGGGCATTCAGTCCTTGGATTGGTTCAACCCCAACCTCTGCCGCAACGTCTCGGATCAATAGCACGGGAGCAGCAGCAGTTTCAGCAGATGCAGGATACCTGTCTGGGTGTGGAGATCCCACGGGCACCAGCTGTGCAGACCCATCAGACTGTGTTCCTAAGCGATCCAGAATACTATGCACTGTACTCTCAAGTCGGGTGAGCCTTAATGTGTATCAGTTGATGTGCTCAAAGTGTCGGACATGATGCAGTACCGTTCATCTGTGGACAGATGCGTACTTGAGACCTGCCTTCCGGCCTGGATGGCACTAGACCCTCGCGCTTCAAGTGAACATCTCTGACCCAGGGTCTGGCATCGTAGACAGGTTCTCGTGCCATTTCCTGAGTCATAGCAGCGCGTTTTCTGTTTGTGACAGGTTGAACATGCCTTCGAGGCACGGCCTGGCCGAACTGGTGGCATTGGCAATACTGTGATGTAGAAGTTGTTCTAGAGCTTGCAGCTTTTCTACCGCATAGCCCATGTTGCGCATATATAGTTGATAATGATCTGTTTTCGACAGTCTTGGGTGAGGTGTAATATGGTACAAAAGTCGTGGTTCTCTCTACAATCATATTGTTCGTAAATTACACGATGCGGGTGTGAGCGGGGACGAACATGGACGCATTGTGGGCGCTATCTACTAATTACGTATGCCAGAACTTCAATCTCCAGGCATCACTCACACAAATAAAGCATATCGGAACAATCCTCTGAGAGCGTTTGGCAGAGTCGTTTTACTACTACATTAGATATGATTTTCGCTACATACTGAAAACTTGATAAAAGGCACTATGAAAGCCGGAGCGTTTGGAATCCTACACTCTACAATATTCAACCCTTCGATCGAAAGCGACGGAGTCGTTCTCGAAGCCAGTTTCCTCGTTCAACCAATACAACACTAATAACAAGCAAAGGGACAGTCAACACTGCCCAAGACCAGATGGAAAGAGACCCCTGTCCAAATTCGACAAAATTCATGCCAAATACAGATGTCACGAATGATATCGGCAAGAATATAAAGGTCAAACGATTGGTAGCTTTTGTCAGCCCAGTCACCAGTCGTGCTTCTTCTGCAGAACGTTTGGCATCCTGGACCGATGCATTGCTCATGAGAGTAGCTATTCCTGAATCGCATGCGGAGGTGAGTCTCGTTGCACGAGATACCAAGTAATTGAAGTCTCCTTGCAGAAGAGAGATGACCTTGGATTCCTGGCTCGGGCTTGGGTCTGAAGAGTCTGCTGTCCACCCATTTGGAGGCTTGGATAGGAATGACAGAATGTCATGAAATTGCGACTCCAGTCTGATGAGAACTGACTTGGCATAGTCAAAGTGCAACGTTGTCTCAAGCTTTGTGTGCTCGTACGATGGGAACTGATTCCGACTCGTTATGTCAGATAGAAGCTGCTCTATCATGTTGACATACTGCAATGCGGAAGCTGCGTTGAATGCCAGAACCTCCTGCAGTACGTATAACGGGGATGGCTGGGTGCAATCTTCCCAATTAATAGTGGTACCATATCGAGAGGCCAAAGCCGAAAGGGGTTGTTGTCTCGGTGGCGCTGATGTATGACCAATGCTTTCTACGGGCTCATATTGTTCTCCTGTCGTCTCATTCTCGAAGAAGACAGGACAGAAGGCCAACTGGTTTGAGACGGTCGCAAATCCTTGTGTGGAAGGAACTGGAATAAAAGCGTGGCCCGTTTCTGAACCTGTATCGCTCCACACAATTACTACGCAGAGATCAGAAAAATTAATTACATTGGACTCGATGTTACTCACTACTCCAATGCTTCCTCCGCTGAACTAGGGTTATCGTCATTTCTTGTTCGATAACCAAACTACTTCCATTGTGAATATTCAATCGCCTGACAATGGATTGGCCTGTTGCTGAGCTTGCACCATCTTGAAGAGACAGGAACGTCCGCCTTAACCGACTGTTGCAGTCATTCCTTGCTAGCTCCAACCCTAGAAGGTCAACATTTCTACCCTGAGGTCCAATGAAGACAATTGAAGGGATGCAAAGCCGCAGCACTTCTAGCTGCCGGGATGGTAGGGTGGGGGCCGCATACCACTGTTTCTGGCTTGCTAATACAGTTCCGAGATGCTGATGGAAAAAGCGATGATCGAGTCTGTACTTCGAGCCTACGGCATTCAACCATTCTGCGGAAGGGCGACCGGTTAGGAAAACGATTTCGTTCGTTGAAGAATGATGTGTGGCACCATAAGTACTGACTGTGTCGAATGATCTATATTCTAGTTGTTTGGATGTCTGAATTAGGTACTGTTGCACAAAGGGCTTTCGCGATGGCGGATACTGCCTAGGCAACAATTTCTGCTGTCGCTGATGTCGTCTTTGGAAAGGGCTTTGGAGATACTTTGCAAGATATGCCAAGTACGCTCTCGAATGCAGCGGGTCTACATCGAACGACCTGACCCGATTATCGAGAGACAAAGCATACTGTTGGCTACTGTCCGGCTTGTCGACTAGAGACTCAGTGTTCGGAGTTGTAGGCCCTGAGACTCCTTTCTCCGATGTGGCGCTCATCATGGAATTCGATGGTATCGTCGTCACATGTGTATTTGGACCGGATGTTGCTACAATTTCTCGTCGAAAAACCAACGCTGGGAGATCTTTCGGCGCAATGAACCATTGCACTTCAGCGACGTTTACCTAAAAAATGATATGTAATCACATCTATCAACGTTAAAGGTGAGCCATCGCTGTTCTCTTCATGTGTTGCACTGACATCTAGAGGGATCTTGCCTACAGCCATCAGAAATTGCCCTCGCTTAAACTCCCTGAGTTGCAAAGCACCGGAGAGCAGTACCCTCTGAGACCGAAGGCTTCAAGGACCGCAATGAAAGGCGCACTTCACATAGAAACTATACCTAGGCCGTCCCTAACCTGGACCGAAATTGGTGTCGCTGAATATAAGGAGGTTTCCTAATATTAGAGAGAGGGAAGTCTGCGAATAATCAGCAATCGCAGCGTGAGAAATACAAAAAAGCGTGCAGTGGGCTGCATGACACGTCAACTTTCGCCAGGCTAGCAGATATTTGTCCCAACTTGGAACCCTCCATCTTAAGTGGCTTTTCTAAGGCTGACGTTAATGCGCTGAATTTGGCGGGCTGTGCATATCTGGAATTCAGCCTTACTTCATTCAGCCTTGCTTCAGCCTTGCTCGTCATGTAGCAGACCGAGATTTGTCTTGAAATAAATTGCTAAATTCATGTCGAGGTCCTCAACAGCAACTTCAAAAGCATCGAAGTAATTATGTCGCGACTGGATCTGATCCGAGCCCACGGTGAAGGGGATGCTTCAAGAGTACAGTGAGTGCAAGATACGTACGAGAGATCACACTAACGAGATATGCGAGTGTCATTGTCGTGCCTGGTGTCGCTGGAGCAAGCCTCGATCAGAGAACATGTCCACACTTTCGGGAATGGCTCGATCGTATCGTCCTTGGTTGTAAAAGTCGTGTCCAAAGCTGGGTGTATATCCATCACATCGAGATTGACACCTTGGAATCATGGGACGAGTACTCAGGTGCTGGAGACGAACTGTTGTTGCACTTGTTGTCAATGCAGGAAGAGCAACGCTTTGTACGTCTGATCGATATTCTGACATATACAAATCTAATTGTTTCAGCGTGATGATGATACCTTGATCCTGATCGGACACAAACTTGGCTGTTACCTTCTGAAACAGGTAGGTACGTCCAATCGCAAGCTTCGTCGCTGAACTCTTTAGGCACTCACCGAAGCATGGAATAAGCAGCATAGAGATTCCCAGAAGAAATTCCTCGAGATGATAGAGGCCATTATAATGGTCGGTGAACCTGACCTCCGTCCTGACAATCAAGAGAAGTGGCTTTACGCCATTGCACAATGCATCTCAACTCACCGCCCCTTGCCGAAGAGACTGGCGAAGGACCTCAGTGTGGGCTGCTTGCAATGTATATCTGAAACCTTTGAAAGTGCACTGCTCTTGTGCGCTGCAGTTAAAGTGTCTGGTGGCCCTATGTTAAAGCAAAAGCATCGTTTCAAGTTCAAGCGTACCGAACACCACGATGGCTGCGTGTGTCAAGCGGCAATCCATGTCCAAGCGTGGACCACTGCTGATGAAGACTTCGAGCTCGAGAGGAGCCAAGGAGACAATACCAACTGCTCCTTTCATCCCCAAAGCCCCCACTACAGGAACATGCTTTTGCTAAACGATATGCCTTTGTTAGCTGAGATCAGGCATCGGTCGGCTCAACCGGGGTCAATCATAGACGAGGTCCCACAGAACTTATCAATCCGGACTCATACCATCATGTCCGGCTCGGAATCAGTGGCAGGAGGTCATCTTTCAGAAAAACCAACTAACATTTCCAGTGCGGACTGCAATGTACCGGATGTGGCGGGAGATGATGATAGAAGCAACGAAAAACATTCTCCAAATTGTGCTGAGACAGCAAGCATGTCACTCCACGAGAGTTGTACACCCACGATGATAGAATCTACCAATACACAAGCCAAATCAAGGTGCCAGGCCCCGGCAGGTGGCAACTGTCAAATGCCGTCAAACATAAAAAGACAGCGAAAACAAAACCCAATATTTACAAGTTCCATGCCTCACAGGGACAGTCTATTCTGTGGGAGGAATGATGTCTTATCAATCTTGCATCAAGCCTTGCCTGGAGCTGATCTAAATCATGAAAGCGAGAAAATTGAACGAACAGAGCCTAGGATCATTTGGTTGACCGGTGCACCAGGCATAGGGAAAAGTGCAGTTGCACTAGAGCATGCCTACCGTTCCATGGACAATGTCGATAATGTGTTTTGGTTAAACGCAAGCTCGCCGGCAAGCCTTGGCAGCTCTTGTCACGACATTGCAATTGCGTTAGGCCTTGTTGAATCAAGGAACAATCTGGACCACGAGGCAAGCAGAAGCAAATTCCTTGACTGGTTGAAAGACAGCAGCTTGGATTTTCTTCTGGTCTTTGACAATCTATATTCGGTTCACGATCTACTGCCATATCTCCCACGTCATGGTTTCGGATCGATTGTTGTGACCTCCAGAGAAACAGTGCCTAAAGAAGCTCTTAATAGCTTTATAGAGGTTGTTGAGATTCCAGGCTTCAATCTAACAGAGGCTACTAACCTCCTCCGCCTCACTATTTACCAAGGCAAGGGAGATGAAACAGTACTTGCTGATACGTTCGCCGCAAATCACTATACTGCGTCTCCTATCATCCTAAGACATTTAGCGAACTATGGCGTTCGGAGGAACATTCCGATTCGGACTATCAAAGATCTTCTTGATTCAACACGCCTGTTGTTAAGTTTTGATCAAGGTCAACTTCTAGATGTCATAAACATGAAAGTCCGAGAGATGGATGTGTCGGAGGCTTCTCTGCTTTACACTCTTTGCTTTCTTGACCCAAACGGTGTCCAAGACAACATCCTTCTCGTTGCGCATCATTTACGTGATCTCCCATTGCACTACCTTCCTCAGACCAGCCAAGATCTACTTACTGCAGAACATCGGCTTTGGACAAAAGCTACCATTGAGCTCGACAGGCAGAGGAAACAGATCTACGTTCACAAGGCTGTACAGGATGTAGTAAAACTAACAATGGATTCTGAAACTTGGAATGACTCCTTTGATACCGCTTGCCATCTTGTCCACAAACGATGGCCATCTGAAAGGAAGCTTCGCAATATCGTGTATGGCTTTTGGCCCGAATTCGATTCCTTACACTCGCATGTTTGGTCTCTTGCACGCTCTCTGTACGAGACTTCCTATAGGCTTCGTGACAAAAATGGCGTCTTCAAAAAGCTTTTGATAACTTCAACGAGGTATGCTGCCTTATCCCGTCCCATAAAAGTGCTCACCAAGGCTATACAGGTACAACGCTCACCGTGGAAATATGAACGAAGATCGGGAACTAGTGCACCTTGCCTTCCAGCTGTGTAACAGTGCTGCAATTCGAAAGGATCACGAAATTTGTGATACGCCGCTACCACGAAGATGCATCCGTATCCCTCTGAAGCCTGGCAGCACAGCTGCTCCTTACCTGATTGAGACTGAAGGTCAAAGTGGGCCTTATGTTGCACTCAGCTATATCTGGGGCACTTCTATAAGAGAGTCGCTTTCGAGGCTTACTAGAGCCACCATGGACATCTACAAGCGTGGAATCAATCCATTGCTACTGCCAACATACGTCCTGGATGCAATGACCATCGCTCGAAGACTCGGGATTCAGTATGTATGGGTAGACTCACTTTGTATCATGCAAGATTCTGAAGAAGACTGGTACAAAGAGGTACCCCGCTTTGGTGACATCTATACTAATGCTGCATTCACAATCGCCGCTGGCCACACAAGGCCGTCCCAAACAATGTTCTCAGACGCTGATATCATCGAACCTTGCGGTCCATCCTACAACATCTATAAGAGTCCTGGAACACCGTTGACATGGAATATAGCAGCATGTGCACCTTCACCGTCGCTCGAGGGACAAAACCCAGAGTACTGGTCGTCTATATCGGAGATTTATGATCTTCATCTGAAAACAAAACATGCAGCCGCAGGCAAGACATCATGCCAGGAGTCTACTTCGTTCGAACGTGCGCCGAGTAATGTCGAGGATGCCGTCACAGTAATAGAAAGCTCGGAGAGCCAACGATCATGTACCAAGAAATCACAAGCCATGCTAGATCGTGGCCGTGAACTACTACTGGAGAATTCATTTGTCCCTGCCACTGCCAAACTTCTGCTTTCCAGAGACCTCTTGGGACCGTTGCGGCTGGGTCAGCAACGCGACTTAGAGTTGTATGGTTTGGCATCGTCTCTCTTGGGTACGGCGTATCATTTACTCGGTCTGGATGGCGAGGCATTGGGCATTCTTGAACTAAGCCATGATCTCTACTCAAATTATTCACGCGGCAAGCAAAAAAGAGATGACGTGTGAGTACATACCCAATGTTTCGAGGTGGCCTTCTTGTACAGATTTCCTTTCCACTAACACTCGTTCTTAGGCTTGGTCGAATCTTGCTTTCGATGGGTACGTGTCTGTTTAGCATGGGCCAGCTGAAGGAAAGCCAAGCCAAATTCGAAGCTGCCCGGGAACAATTGAGCGAAACATCTGAAGATCAGAACGAGTGGTCTGCTTGCATCGACATCAATCTAGCCGATTGCCAAGTATCCGCCAACAACTTCAAAGAAGCCCAGTAAGCCTAATATTCCCCCCTATCCTCGTCAAAATCATATACAAGCCCCCCTCCACCCCCAAAACCCAGTGACTCATGATAAACAATCTCAGCACCCTCCTAAACGCATCGATGTCCTACTTCCAAGACCGCGCCTCAGAATCCAGCCAAGCACACCTCCCCCGCATCTTGCACCGCCAAAGCCTCGTCTACAAGGCGCAAGGGAACACGATCATGCACAGCGCGTTCACGGCGGCGGCACGCGACTCGTTGATTAAAGTGACCACTACTACCACCAACAACAACTACAGCGCATCATCATCAGATACGATCACTACTCCAGTTGCTGCTGCCCCGAATAGGGATATGGCGTTGTTGGTACAACAGGAGGAGGAAAAGGATTTCGATGGGTTGGTTGAAGCTTGGTATCGGTGATATGTGTGGTATTAGGGAATTTTTCCTTGAACATTTAAGGAGTGAGTTACGAAGATATGGGTAGACAGTTTCTCGATTCGGGTCTTTATGCTTGAATTTCTGGTTTATTAAACTTATCGTGGTACTATTATTCGCTACATGTTTTTGATCAGAGATCGGTAATTTTTCGTATATCTACATCATATGTATATGCCTGGTTGGTCGATCTCTCTCTATGGCATGCTATGGTATGCTATGCAACGCTAACGGCAATACTCCCTCCAATGTCCAATATCCCCGCCCTCCCCTTCTTCTTCTCATCACTTTCTTCTTCTCCTCCTTCATCTTTCTCATCTTCATCATCATCATCATCAAGACCCCTTACCCCACTCTCCTCGCATGCAACCCCAAACTCAATCACCGCATCATACGACTCCTTCTCGGACCCGATAAACGTCCCGAAATGGATCCCGACCGAGTTTCGCGAGCGCACGTCCTCGTGGATCGCGACGGCGTCGGTTGGCGAGCCGTGCGTGGCGGACGGTACGTCGTGGTGCGAGAGTCGTAAACCGATGGACGAGATGAAGCCGAGGCTGCCGCCGCGCCAGATCGGGATGAAGGAGAGGTCGAAGGGGCCGAAGCGGGAGCCGATTTCAGCAAAGGCCGGGCAAGTGGTGGAGGAGCGGGCGATGGGGCGGTAACCGGTATCGCCGGCGTGGTAGATCGCGGCTGTTCTGGTGGGGGTGGCGGAGGAGGGGTCGTTGTTGTTGGGGGAGGAGGAGGAGGTTGAGTGAGAGAAACGCTCGACGACCCAGCCGCACCAGAGGGTACTGCCTTGGTCGACGATGGTACGACCGGAATTATGCTGGGCCGGCACACATGAAAATTTCAGCACAGCCTGGTTATCTTCTTCTGACGTTGTTGATTTTGCTCGGTGGCTGAAGTCTGAGAGACTATACTCTCTGTCCTGCCACCAGTCGAGTTCATGGATCAATTCGGCCGGCACTCCCGTAGTGGACATCCATTTCCCGATCCCCAGCGGCACGAAATACTTCGCCTTTGGAAATTTCTCCAGCACGGCTTTGATGGACGAGAGATCGAGATGGTCGTAATGATTGTGCGAGATGAAGACGGCGTCACAACCAGGTAAGTCCTCGATCTGACATGGGCTCTTCTTCAACCTGGCGACCCCGCTATACTGTGTCGGACCCGCCCTCTCAGAAAAGATAGGATCGAAAAGGAGCCACACACTTTTCTGCTCCTCCTCCTCCTCCTCCTCCTCCTCCCCCTCCTCCTCGTCCCATTCAGACGGCGGAATCTCTACCAGCGTACCAGCATGGCCTAACCAAGTCCCGATAATACTCTTCGCCTTCTCAATACCCCTCACCTTCAGACTCACACTGCCCCAATCCGGCCGGACAACTTTCACCTCTCGCGCCTTCTGGTGGCTATGGAGCGTATCTTCATACCAACCAAAAGGGAATGACGCTTTCAGCAGTTCCGGCCACGTCGGTGCATTTGCAGATGGCCATGGGTTAACGAACGCTGTACCTGAATTATTGGCGTGATGTGAAGGACGGGATGGAGTAGTGCGTCGGGAAAAGAACGATGAGGTTCGACTGGGAGTTGACATTGTTATGACTCATACATCCAACCAAGAAAGCACATCTGATTTTCCCATGTAGTTAATTTGGATTTGTGGAGGCAGTCACAAAAGGGTGCTGTTGCATCAAGTCGATCAAGAGTTATGTTGAACTCCCTTGAAAACTTCCGAGGGAGTTCCCTCGGAACAGGTTTCGGTCGTCGTCAATGCCAAGACTAAGGTACCTAGGTAAGGTAGGTATGTACATGTATTACGTAATACGTCGAACGCTCACCTCTTTCGGATTATGATAACGACATTATGGACACCTTACCTAATTTACCAGGTACTGACTGACCTGTACCGGGCCCTAGGTAATGTAATTACAGTACGTGTTATTATCATTCCATTGTTATCGGACCATTATTGCTATTATTACTATTATTACTACCAGATGGTGTCTACTGGAGACTCTATATTCTACCTCTGATGTTGCTGTTGCTCTCATATAACTTTCTTATTGGAGACTACCATCGACTATGCCGTATCCTCTCAGATAAGCCCTTTTCATGCAGCTTCATGGGTTTCTTGCCCCCAATGACCGCCACCACCGCCACCAGTCCGATAGACTTCCTATCAATGGCACGCCTGGCCCCCCCATAGTCACCGTGGTTTCGGTTGAAGCTTACTGATCCAGCCGTGGGATGTCCAAATAGGTAAGGCTCCGTGTGTTACAACCCAGTAGACATTGGATTTCTCGCCAGTCATGTCAAAGGTGGCTGCTACATACCACCATTATATGCCACGAGACTGCGGGTTGGACTATCAGTAAGGTAGGTCGGTCCAGTCATGGCCTCGTCTTATCTGATGCTATGTTCAATCACTTTTTCTTCTGCTTCTACTCCTGCTCTTTTCTCTTCTTCCTCCCCTCCGCTATTCCTACGACTTCTGCATATATGCTATGAGTCCCTAGCATTCACGCCTAAACGCGTTTTAGTCGTCGCAGTTGCCTGGCCTTCCCTTCCCTCCGAATGTCGATATCACCAACAACAACGTACGAAAACTTTGGTGCCTTAACCACGATATTCACAGCCGCGCCATCATGTTCCACATGGCGCAACCAGGTCTACACGTATGACAATAGCGTCACTGAGATATACTTCCGCCAAGGTGGCCACTCTGACTGCTATCCTGGAACTCGCCTTTGGGGCTATCACTACTCGGTCGGACACTACGCCGTCCAGAATTTGTATTATTCTCCGGCCACAGTATGTCCGTCAGGCTGGGAGACTTCTGCTACATTGGCGACTGCGGCAGTCGTTGACGATGAAAATGTATATATCTGTTGTCCTCGGTACGTCCCTCAAGCAGGTCTTCACGTCCTAATGCTGTGGAAATTTCACAACTTTCCCACGTTCGCCAAGTTGGATTGATAATTTTGTATTGACCTTGTAGAGGCTGGACATGGTCATACGAAGAATGCTTAACCGAATATCCTTACCCGAATCCAACTGTAAGAGACGAGACCCTAGATGGGTTCACGTGGATTCAAGGCGCAATTCAGACAACCTCATACACCCCAAATGATGGGAATAATTGGCCTGTCGAGATCCATTACAAGGCCAGCGATGTGTCGCCTGGCGTTGGGACTGGGACTGGCATGGCAGCGACATCCTCCGTCGCAATCCGAACCAGTGCAGACACGAGAGCAGCCTCCTCTGCCGCTGCATCTCCTGTGAGCTCAGGAGCTACAGCAGACTCGCCCGGATCTAGCGCGTCGTCCTCCCCACCCTTCCTGCCGACCACTTCGACCGCATCCAATTCCAACTCCGCGACCTCATCCCCACCCTCTTCCACCGCCAAACCCCATCATAACTCAAGCATCGCCTATGCGATCGGCATATCCGTCCCTCTCGTGGTGGTGGTCCTCTTCATAATTGGCTTCTGTGTCCTCCGCCGTAGACACAAAAACAAGCAAATGAAGCGTGGTGGTGGTGGTGGTGGTGCTGCTGCTGCCGCTCCCGCCGCTACCTCCGATACTGCAGACAAGGACGAAAAGAAAGGAGCTGCAGAATTAGAAGCGTCGATCTTGAGACCCAGAGAGCTACATGAGGGGAGGTGGCAGGCCTGGGAACTCGAAGATAGTGCCGGCCCCGGCGTCGGTGATGCTGACAAGCGGCATGCCTTGTTCGATGCCACCAACAACGACAACAACAACAACAACAGAAATGGCGGACGTACATCGGCAGCGCACAAGATGAGATTGGCCGAATTACATGACAGCCAAATCGTAGAGATGGAGTAAAAATACACCTGCACAAAATCCAAAACCTTTCCTTATCTATTAATCAGGTAGGTAGGTAGGGGTTAAGTTAGTAGAATTTGTTGAGTAAATGTTTACTTTTAATTTATTCTGGAAACTAACTTGGTAGTATATTCCCCCCTGCGCTTCTCCCTTCTATTCTCTCCCTCCTTTCGGTTTCGTAGATACCTAGGTAGGTAGGTAGGTAGTAACTAAGCCATGGTAATGACAGCACGGAACCGAACTGAGCCGTGCATCATCGCGTCTAAATTTAGGCGGTGAAAGACAAATTAGCATTGAATAATACCATATATTTCTTTGTGCAAGATTATCGTCTTGTTTGCTCTTGGGGAGGTTGAATGGTGCGTTTTTGGATCTGGTCATAAAAGACAGGATGGAAAACTTACTATAAGCTTCATTGCAGTTCTCGAGCGGGAATCCTTCGACCATGCAGTCGATGCCTTCCAATTCGGTGAACGCGATCGCCTCTTCCGAATCCGTGGCGTGACCGCTGGGCCAG
Source organism: Pseudophaeomoniella oleicola (assembly GCA_003868215.1). NCBI lineage: Eukaryota > Fungi > Ascomycota > Eurotiomycetes > Phaeomoniellales > Phaeomoniellaceae > Pseudophaeomoniella > Pseudophaeomoniella oleicola. The sequence goes on from QWDQ01000007.1 coordinate 60,882, forward strand.
CCGTGGATGGACTTGCCCTTTGAAATCTGTGTTGCAGCCACCGTTAGCGTTGTTCTTTGGAATAACGTTGCTATGTAGGTTCAGGGCAGGAACATGATATACTTACGAGAAGCCCAGAGTGAACTTCGATGCCGCCGACGACTATAGTTGCCATCAGCAATTAGCGACACAAGAGCAAGCGTGGGAGGAAGGGGGTCGACGTACTAGACAGAATCAGCAATTTCCCCAGAACGCCCAATCCATTGATCAAGGGATTGATAATCTCAGGACTCGGTGCAGTACAGACGATGAGCGATGCACCACCAAGTTTCTGCAGTGCCTCGGCCTGATCTACCTTGCTGGCATCGATGTAATCGTGCGCGCCGAGTTTCCGTGCAAACTCCTCTTTCTTTGAGTCACGAGACAACGCAATGACGCGGTAACCGAACCTGTTGGCGTATTGGATCGCCAAGTGGCCCAACCCGCCGAGACCTTGGATGGCGACGGTTTCGCCAACGGGGATGTTCATATGGCGAATTGAGTTGAAGACAGTCACCCCTGCACAGAGTATGGGGGCATACTTGGCGGCGTCGACGTGGTCGGGAATATGGACGGCAGCTTCAGAACGGAGAATACAATATTGAGCGTCTGGATGGCGTTCCGAATCGAACAATGGTTAGCTCAGGCCTGGCGAGCGTGAAGCAGGCAAACTGCACGGCTGGAAGGGTAGGGAGTCTTACAGCCTCCATTTCGTGTGATGCCGTTGACTTGCCCATTGCTGCACATCTGGAACAGGCCCTTTTTGCATGCTCTGCAGGTTCCTAGAGCACAGGAAGCGGTAAGATCAGCACGGGCCAATCATTCTCCTTGGAATACCAGAGCATTCCGCTCACCGTCATGTCCACCATGCCATGCACCACCGGCACGGTCTCCCTCCTTCCAGTATGCTTCGCCCTCACCTACCGCCGCAACATGTCCGATGATTTCATGGCCGGGAACCCGTGGGCTATTTTCGATCAGATACTGTCAGCTATCATCAAAAGACCCTTTCTCCGGTTTCCGAAGCATAACTAGATGTGATGGGAAAAGGAGACTCACAATCCACCGCCCATGGCGTTCATCTGTGCGAGGTGATCGGAGTGGCACACGCCGCAAGCCTCAATCTTGACGAGTATTTCACCACGCTGCGGAAGCACCAGCTCGACATCTTCTAGAGTCAGGCTGCCGCCTTGTTCCTTGAAGACAGCTTGTCTGTAGGTCTTCGGGAGGGAACTAGTCATCTTGAGGATTGATAGATAATAGATCCAGTTGAAAGCTGTAAGAAAGCTGACTGATTGAATAAATCGATGAGAGCAAGAGAATTTGAACAGGAAAACAAGCTCCCCTAATATACTTCAAAGATGCATTCCCGCTCTGCGTCTCTTTTACCTGGCCAGGGGGGTGGGTTGCAGAGGGGTAAGAGCAAAGCAGCAACGAAGCACAACAAGATGATAGGTAGGACCAAAGTAGATAAGCAATGCTTACTCACGACGCCTCTTCGCCATTTACCAATGATTAGTGAACAATACCAGAAGCAACGAATATGCATATGCATGATGACCAGACCAGACCGGACCGGACACACTCAGATCCACCAGAATCTTGGCCTTATCCAATGGCATGACTGTCTCCTCATCAAGGCGTCCAAGCTGGCAACCTATAGACGGCAATATTTACAAGGGGCGGGACAAGTAGGCAAACGGAGTGATGATGATAGTGGTCCTTCAGTCTCTCAGAATCAATAATATTAATGCAATACTTTTATTTCTGATTACTAAGGTCGCATAAGCGTCGATTACTAAACTAAGGTATGGAACCGTCATTTGTGTAATTGAACTTCATCTGCTTTGTCGAAGATGAGATTTCAGCCCACCAGTTCAAAGAGAAATATACGACATGAATTCTGCCCTGTGGGGTGTTTCCAATTGATTGTGGTCAAGCCAAGGTACATAGTAAAGCGGTTTGATAAATCGAAAAAAGATAAGTAAACCCCTGATGATACACATATGATGCGATCCCTAGGTATTCAGGCAATCCCCCTGTCTTCTTAGTTGGTTCTGTTATGAAGTTCTTCGTTCATCATGCTCTGTTAAGAAATTCCTGGAGAGTAAATAAATCCTCCGTGGACGTATTTCAATATCCATTTTCCGTCAACCATTTCTCAACGTCACTTCCGTCTCGCTCCACCCATTTGACCTTTGCAAGAACCGAGTCGAGTGCTTGTGCAAGGTAGGAGTTGTATCCCTGTGTAAGTACCAGCAACGTCAGCCACTGTTCGCCTAAGGATGACATATACTGTTTTACACATAAACCGGGAAACTGACCTGTGTGTCCTTATCTTCGAAGAAGGCGACAGCCTCATCATACTGCTCCCGTTTCGTCAATCCTTGCACGCAGGTTTTCACAACGCTCCCGAGCGCCCCAAGGCCAGTACTCAATAAAGCTTCGAGCTGATCATAATCGTTCTTCAACCATTCCCACAGCGCTTGTTTCCCAGCCCTATGCCGGGAAAGCGATCCAATTAATGCTGGTGTCTCGTTGCGAGCGACGACTTTCAATGATTTTGCGAGTTCTAAGGCACAGGATAGTAACGAAGGGTCCTGGACAGCTCCGAGTGCTTTGATGATTGTATCGTGTTGTTCAGCATTGGACGTGTCATCCAGAAGAGCAACGAGTGCGTTGTACTGGATTGCGTATCTTACAGTCAGCGATTTGGCTCGTAGACCCACCGTGTTTTCTATGTAAAACGAGGGGAATATGGCATGTTGTTTACCTCTTTATGAGAACCTGTCGCCAGGACTGTAGTAAACACCGCACTGCGCAAGTTGGGATTGATAGCAGACTTGTCGCCCTCAATGAACTTGTCGAACATTTCTTTGGCTGCCTTGACAACTTCTGGCTCGTCCGTAGCGTTCGCGAAAAGAAGAGGCTTGAACAACTGGTGCGTGAAGCTTTCGTCCTTGGCAAATTCCCAGCCCAACTTCATCAATTGCTTGTGGACGAGAATCTTCTTGAACTTACTCAAGGATGATATCACGGTTTCGGACTCAAAATCCCACGCGCTGATCACTGTCGAGATACAATTCATCATTTGTAACCAGACGAAGTATGAGCTCTCATCGCTGAAATTTTCCAGCAAGCCTAGTGCCGTTGAGGACTTTGCTCCGTTGAACCCGCTGGATGCTAAGGCAAAGGCATCAGACAAGATGCCAATCCTGTCCTCAACCGATAGTAGTCCGCTCTTCGCATTTTCACCGAGGATGATGAATCGTTCTGGACTATAAGCAACGCGGTAAAATCCGACTTGATCCGCGTTTAGCTTGAAGAAATCAGTAGACGTTTGAAGTTTGATGGACCGTTGCATCATCATGGTGTCTTCGTCGACCCCTTTCTTCGTACGTAGTCGAATGGGTACGGGGTACACTAATTGATTCTCTGTGACATTCTCACTGCCTCCCTGAAGGAAACGGTGTTGGGTAATGCGAATTTGGTCATGCTTCTGGTCCTCAACAACATTAAGCACCGGATAACCGACAGTGTTTGTCCATACGCCAAAAGTCTTTCCGACATCATACCCAGCGGCCTCACTCAGCGACTTCCAGAGATCCTCTGTCACAGTATTTCCGTATGAATTATCCTTCAGATACTTAGAAACGCCCTTCACAAAGACTTCATGCCCAATGATCCCTGATATCATTCTTATCACAGATTGTCCCTTCCTGTAAGTGATGTCATCGAAGATCTGTTCCACATCGCTGTCGCTCTTGATCATCACCTCAATGGGATGGCTTGCCTTGTTTGAATCAAGGCCTAGTGCCAACTGGAAGTTTGTGGCAAGAAAACTGTTCCACATACCCCATTCCGGTTCCAGGTCATCCCAAGCATCTGTTTCGGCCCAACTAGCAAAAGCTTCATTAAGCCACAGAAAATCCCAGAACTTGGTCGTCACAATGTTCCCAAACCACTGGTGGGCAAGTTCATGGACTATTACGGAAGCATTCATCTGCGATTGGCGCGCACTACCGTTCTTTACATCTTGTATGAGGAGGGGTTCGGCGTATGCGACCAACCCCCAATTTTCCATTGCACCACGGTTGCCAGGCACAGCAATCATGTCTACTTTCGGAAGCGGGTAGAGGACCTCGAATGTCTTTTCGAAATGGTCGAGACATCTTGCAGCCGTTACCAGAGCCTGTTGACAGTGGTCGATATTTATGTATTTCGCAGCGTAGACTCGAATCGGAACTCTGAAAGCCTTCGTTTCGATAAAATTGAATTCACCTGCCGCAAACGCCACAAGGTATGTGCTCACGAGGGGGGTATTGTTGAATGTGGTTGCTTTCTTCTGCTTGTTTTGAGACCAGACCATTACTTCCTGCGCGACGTCCATATTCCCCAAACATGTCAAGTGCGGCTCAGCGATCAAAGTGACCGAGAATGTAGCTTTAAGGGCAGGTTCATCAAAGCAAGGGAACGCCAGCCGAGCTCCAAAAGGCTCGAATTGAGTCGTTGCAACCCACTGTGAAGCTCCATCCAGGCCTTTGACAGGCCCACGAAAGAAGCCACTGCCATGATGAAGAAGACTACCAGTATACTTTTGCTTGAGTTGCAGCTGAGACGGAGCTGGCACAGGATGTCTCAAGTTAATTGTAATGATATCTCTTGAATCGTCCTTGTCGATATCAGTAATGTCAACCGTCTCGCCCTCATTGTTCAAAACTTCCGTGTCGTGTATCTCAAGATCCTTGGCGTGCAATGAGATGGATGATGTCCTTTCAAGGACAAAAAGATCTATGGTAACAGTCCCCTTGAAGTCGACCGCCTTTTCCAGATCGGGTTCGAATGATAATTGATAATGAGTTGGACGAACGTTGGTGGGGAGAAGTTCTCGGCGACTCGGCCTGGAGTCCGTACTCTCCGAAAGGGACGGACGAACCTCACGCATCTTGGAAGTGAGATATCCTATATAGAAAGAACGCGATACCCGATCTCTGGATTGGACGTCCCTTAAATAACAAGTGGCTTATACTCTTTTTATCTATGTACTGACCTAGAAAGTCATGGCATTTAGTGGCCTGAATGCGCTTATGTTGGGGAGGTGTTGTATCGGGTTGACCACTAAGTTATCGGGGTCACAAAGCAACGCAACCAATTGACTGGATCTGGAAGGTGTGCAAGATCGCACAACGTAATCTACCGTCATCGAAGGCTAACGACAACTGCGAGCGATTCTTCCAATATCGCTCGTATATCATTCCAGGAGGAATCAATAAGCGAGGACTCCAAAACGTTATAGCGTAAGGCAAAGGTCAGACGAGATGTCGTGTGTTGTGCCGTGCCGTGTGTCGGTCTCTGATTGCCTCAGCCAAAATGGCATCGCTTGATTGACACGCAATTTCTACGTAAGCAAAAGATGGGAAGGCTTCTGAACACAATACGACCTAAGTCATTCATTTGATTGCGGCCAATCTTGCTTCGCTGCGGATCTCAATATAGGACAGGGCATGACAGGATTTGCTTCTTTGGATTGTTAGATGAATTCTTTTCCACACGTCCAAGGTATCACTATAGTCAAACAACACGTCTGATATTATAAGAGTTAGGAAGCGACAGCACTAGGCATTTTAAACGCGCGGTCACAGGAATGATGATAGGAGTACGTGGAAACATGACAGGTAGCATCCACGACACACGTATTGATTCTCGTCGAGTCTCAGGATGGAACTCCTTCGTAATCCCACCCGCCCTCTCCCCTCTTTCTTCTTTTATTCGTCCTCCTATTAACATTACATTTAACGAACAGCGTTATGGCAGTAACAGCCAAAATGACGATCGCTGAAATGAGGGGTACAAGTATGGTCCTTTCGTGCACTTCCTCCTCATTGACAGAATAAGGGCATGTAGTATTAGCACCTGCCTCTGTCCAACAGCCCTGAACATCTAAACTGTTGAAATTGATCCAAACTCCCGATTCAACATCTCCAGAATCCGAATCTGGGTTGATCACAGACCGTGGAAGGGATGAAAGATAATGATGGAGATACGTCGATTCAAGGCTGGTTCTAGGAATGGAGAAGCTGCTATTGTCTGGACAAGCATCTTCGGCATCGGCAAATTCGATGGCATTGTCAGTAATCTGCCAGACATAAGGCTGATTTGCGATCTGGCACGCGGCTCGGTAACGCTGATGACAGTGTTCAACACGCCACCTGCCATTATGAGAGGAAGTGATGTCCATTAAAGCGCATCGGAACACCGAGGCATTGCCATCAACTTCTGAGGAACGGTTTTTTGGTTCACCATACGACCAAGTCCAGACAGCAGCCTGGCTGATGTTGAGATAAGGTATCGGCATAGTGTCGGCGGTCTGGTTTGACAGGGTCTGATTCAACTCGATTGAAATGCCGCACATGGCAAGATTGTTGGTAGCATCTTGAAGAGATTGTATAGAGTCATCCTCCGAAGCGATAAGCCCATAATTTCGGAGCTCAGAGCTAGCCCAAGATGCATCTACCACTAGAGCATCCCGATTTTCAGCGTCATATAAACATCCGTTGGTAATGCTACCATCAGTGTCAGACTCCACGGTCCTTTCGGAAACAAGACTCCTTCTTGGGAAGATGTTGGAATCACCACTGAAGTTGTAGTGACTCATCTGCGGATCGACGCTACCCCAAGATAACAGCAGTCGTTTGGTTCTCTGAAACAACACATAGGCTGTATTTGGCCAGCCACTAGACGTTGTGAGATCTCCGTCACGCGTCGTCTGTAAAGAGAGGTATTGTGCAATTGGCCGTCTGCTTGATGTCACTCGGTACCACGACTGGTTGAGATTATTGCGGTCTGACGACAATTGTCCTGGCGTGTAGATGAAGGAATCGAGAACGTCTGAGAACCGGGTCCCTATGAGGGAAGAGGTAGAAGGCATCTGACTAGGTACCGATGCAGGTGAATCAACGTCATCCGGGGATAAAGAAGCGTGCAGACTGAGCTCAAGGAACAACAAGTTGGCTTTCAGCGTAGTTTCGGACGCCTCTATGAATCTCTGTGTCATCTGTACCAACCATGATACGTCAAGTGTTTGGCTGCATTGATATGGACCGATTTGATACAGAGTGGCGTTTGAGGATGTAGGGCTCGTCTGGACGGCTGTAGCGGACGTCGTCTGTGTCCCACCATTGTTCACTCCACTAGCTTGGGAAGAGGCAGGGCCGGCAGATGTCTGTCGAGCAGGTATATTATTCCCAGGGCCTCCACTAAGCGTGCCAAGGCCAACGAATGATAAACCAGCCGTCTGCAAACCAGGTGGACCGGAAGACGTAGTTGTGTCGTTCATGGATAAGGAACTCGGAAGCATTGCAGGGCACAAGTAGAACTGTTCGGCATCTCCATCCCAGTATAGATCTATAAGGAGTCGCTGAAAACCGGACTGAAGGATGTTCGACATGCAACTAGTAGCTCGTGCATCATCATATATATTGTCGGCGAAGCATGCTGCGGTGACGCTTATGGCGGGTCGTGTCAAATAGTTGATAGGTACTCTCAAAGAAGCATCCCGCGTCGACTATGCCAATTAGCAACACCTTTGAGACACGCACGAGGATCAAGAAATGGCTTACCAGCGAGATAGTCGACCATAAAGCGTTCGGAACGACATTAGGATCTGGATCGAAGGACGGGACTGACATCTAGGTGTTGATATGGTTCACCTTGGTAGAATGACTGCAAAGCTGGGCAACATGGCCGAATGCGACTGATGCGGCAGCGACTGCACCGACCGCAAGCGTGCTCACTTTCTAACATACAATCTACAGTGCTTGCCAATATTGCGTAGGAGAGAGGCACAGCCGCATATGATGTTTGCTCGCCGGGTTGACCGCGGAGGCTAGTAACCAGAGGAAAGTAGCCGCCGCGGGGAACCTTCTACGTTAGGTTGCGCGGTCCTCCAGAAATATGGCTGATTTGTCCTCAAGGTAATAATGAAACAGCATCATACGGCATTCTAACTTGCGAAGTGACAACCAAGGGCCTGCACTCTTTCTGCCCGTGCCATCTAGTGTCACTCTTGCACAGGAGGCACAGGCCTTTTCAGTGAACGATTATCTGTATCTCTTCCCGATCTCTTCATCGCTATTGATATCACGCTCTGTAAACACAGTTACGACCATGGCCTCAGCGGGCGCACCACCGCCCTCAGGGCCGCCACAACCAACACCCCAGCAACTCGCACAGATGGCGCAGATGCAGGCGCATATTGCTAGTGAAGCAAAGAAGCGCGGTCTGACTCCTCAGCAATTTCAAGAGCAGCAGAAGAAAGCGCTTGAAGCCGAAGCAGCGAAGCGAGGTATGACACCACAGGATTATTTCAACCAGCTGAGAGCCCAAGCTGCGCAACAAGCTCAGATGCAGCAACAAATGCGTCAGCAACAGCAACAGCAACCACAGCCGCCTGGTCAGCCTCCGGTGCAGCCTGGCCAACAGCAAATACCTGTAAACCCAGGCATGCAAGCTAAACCAGAAGCATTGGCTGTAGCAAAGTTTCTGCGAGGGCAGAACCTAAAGACAAGAATTTGTATCTTGGATGGGCAAAGAAAAGATATGTTTAAAGGTAAACTATCCTCACGGCTTCGATCGCTCAATTCTTAACCTCAATCTTGTACAGTCAAGCGGGCTATACGAGCACTACAGTCTCCAGCATATGCAAAAGCACGCGGCAAGAAGAATTCCCTTTTACCTGAGGTCAAAGATGAAGCGATGGCGCGACAAGCATTGGCAATGCTTCCTCTCAACATGCTCGCGCTGCGGGTGTCTAAAGTAGACCCCCATGAAGGCCACGACCACGCCAAACCGAAAAAGGACCCGAAAAGAACCAAAGGGCTGTGGACCGTGAAGGTGGAACGTAATCAGGAGTTCGAGCCCATGATGCACTATATATGGCTGTACGAGGGATCGCAGTGGAAACAAAAGGCTATGGCTGCCGGTGCATTGCTCGCCATCATCGCGGTTGTTATGTTTCCCCTGTGGCCACTAATCCTCCGTCAAGGGGTCTGGTACTTAAGTGTGGGTATGATGGGTCTCTTGGGTCTCTTCTTCGCCATGGCTATCTTCCGCCTAATATTCTTTTGTGTCACATTCCTTGTTGTACCACCTGGATTGTGGTTATACCCCAATCTCTTCGAGGACGTGGGCTTCTTTGACAGTTTCAGGCCTTTCTGGGGCTGGCATGAGGTAAGTCAGGTGAACGATCTGAGAGTGCTCTTGCTAATTGGTTCCAGAGCAAGGAGGCGCAAAAGGCGGCTAAAAAGGCGAAGAAAGCTCAAAAGGCTGAAAGGACTGCGACGGCTGAAATGGATACGAAATCAGGACCAATAGGGACATCGGCTCCCAAATCGGCCAATTCAGAATCTGCAGTGCACACTGGATCCGAGGCAACGTCTGCTCTAGGATCTACGACTCACAGAGCACCCCAAGTTGAGGAAGCAGATGAATGATTGCGATTGCACGGTGTGTTTTGCAGTAGATCGTTATCATAGCTTACACTTGCATTAGGGGCGTCAGCTCTCTGGGGGGAAAGCACGAATTCTAAACGAGGCTGATGGTGGCTTCATTGACTTAAGTTATTGCGACATATGCACGAACCAAAATCAGACTTTGCGTCAAGCAGTAATGATTGTTGTATTCGAAGGATACGGCGTAGGATGATGCAGTAGAACTCGTTGACTTGTCCCACTGTGACCTTGGACGGTAACAAGCGAAAGATTGGCGACCTTGGATAACTTGGTACTGCCCCTGCATGTTCGAGATAGATGATACGAGATGCAATCGCTCCGTTTTCTCCCCGATCGCAAATAGGAACTTCAATATTACGTGTAAGCGAGCTCGAAACAAAGGACAGTCGTTGGAAATACTCGCAAAGGTCACGCAATCCAACTTATTTAACTTACCTTTTGGTATTCATTCGGCGTGGTCGATCGCATCGCATTGATTGGAATGAACGATGGAGTTTTGATCGGGCAAGTAATTGGGTAGTAAGCTATCAACTAATATATATGTTGATTCAATGATCTCAGGTTACAGTAATCATCACAAGCTCTGTCTTTACCAGGCACCTGTAATTAGTACATACATAATAATTAGTAACTTAACGTGGCTTGGAATTCCCCCTGAAAACACGGCCAACACACGATGATTGGCAGATGTGGCAGTGAGGCTTTGAAACCCCTCCGAATGGGGACTTGTTCAGCCTTGATCCCCTGAGCGGATTACCGAGCTACTCCAGGAAGCCCCTTGTTCACTCGTTCTACTATCAATATCACCACAACCGCATTATTGAAACACTGCACAGTATGGACCAGGATAGACCGAAAAAGATGATCTCCTCCCTGTCTCACCCATTCATTACTGCCAATGTTGTCCTTTCTGAGACCTTTGACACCTTTGAGACCCTCGCGTCTCCGATGAAAGTCTAGCCGATCCCTAAATCTCCCCGTTCCTGAACCATACCAAGAACAGCACAACGTCAGGCAACCTAGTCCAAACGCCTGGCGCTGTTACTACTACTACTACTACTATTACTACTACTACTACTATTACTACTACTACTACTACTACTACTACTACTACTATTACTACTACTACTACTACTACTACTACTACTACTACTACGGTAGTAGGAGTTCAAACTAAAAGAAGCCATTGATTGTTGGTTGCACTATGCAATATTGCCGACATCCACTGTCACATCCACTGTCACATCCACCTCTCCACGTCCCCTCTGGACCTCCCATGCTTCTCTGCTGCTCAGTGGTTCCTTTACTTTCGGGGTGTTCTGCGGATCGTGTCCTTCGAGATACATTCGGATCGCCCGTAACTTATCTCCTGGGGTTTCTAACTGCCTGATGCGTCAGTTCCATTCTGCAATTTCCACCTTACTACTACGGTAGATGGATCGAGGGACCGGTGGCTGATCATCTCTGATCCACGCTTCTTTGTTACAATCCGCGCATGCCCACCAGCTTCGTTTGAGGGTGCACGTTTGCGTGAAGTAGAGTAATTACTACTCTACGTTGACTGTGGTCTGTGTGAGATGATTCATTCCTCCCAGTTCACATGTGAGCTCACAACTCAATTGACCCCAAATCGCTCAAACCCAGTTTGACAGACTTTGCAAGTGAGCAGGTTGTTTCACTTTGGGCTGTGCACGATCTACCATATTTACTCCAGCTGTACCCATTTCGTTTGCAGCCTGTGATACCCCTTGGGCAGCATTGGCCCACAGTTTTCGACGTCGCTCCATATCGTTTCCAATCCTCTGGATACAAACGTGAAAAAGCCCGGCCCGCTGCGGGTACACCTCTACTACGCGCCCTTGCTACCCACTGTCACGCCGTTTTGGGGCATTCTACCGCCTATCTCTCGTCGGCTGCGGAACTAGATCGAATCCATCACTTTCGTTGTGGTCATTTCCTGCGCGTTGCACATCACTGTCTTCTGGCGTTGGCGAGGACTTTCAAAGGAAAAAAGCTCATACCTACCTACGAGCGGTACTTTCGGATCGTTGATAACTCGCGTGCATTGGTCTCTGGCATTCACCAACTCAATGAATGTAGACAGAAGAGGATAGAGAAAGCAAATTGGTGCTCTTCCTATGGCTGCTCGTCCATGTCGAAACACACTCCTAGGATAGACAATCAAGACAAAATATCTAGCTGGGCCGGGCAAAGCAACAACTCATACTTATGGCCCAGGACCTACACCATCACAGATCACACGAATAGCCTGTCCTGGCAGATTACTAGTAACGAGGTGAAGGGGTGTCATCTGCGGTCTTGATCGAATCGTCTTGCCTCCCTTGTCCGCTCCTAGGCCATCGATAGAAATCCGCGAGCGCTTGGTCACACGGACAGGCCAGACCGAAGGGTTTACAGCGGTACTACCACGTCGCAACTGGCGCACTAAGCCATGAAAAATACTCCTCTCACCGACCCTGCCGAGGGGGATTCATCACTTGCGCAGTGGCGCGAGCTAGCACCTTTGGATAGAACACTCAGTCGAGGACAAAGAACGAGGCCTCCTGAACCCCTCAAGAACACCAATTGTGTCACCACCGGGCCACTCGATCCCCAGCCAAATCTTGCCAGACGGCGTTCTCGTAACAGCTTCATAGGCTTCTTCGGGAGGTCGAAATCGGTTAGAGCTTCTGCAAGCACCGGTCAGCTGAATGTCGTAACGGAGGAGCCCAATGAGACAAGGGAGCGCTCGCGATCAGCCCTCAGGAGTTCTCCCCACGGACCTCAGGTCTCCGCGCTCCTGAGTCCTGTATCAACACGCAGCGGCCAGTCCTCGAAAGTAAGCCGCAGCAGATCCGTCAAGAGCCCACGGTCAGCATCCATGGATCCACCGCCGTTGTTCCAAGCGTATCCTCAATCAGTCAAACATACAACTTTAACAGTCCCAGTTCTTGAAGCAGATTTCATTTTGAAAGCACAGAAAGCCGCTGCAAACTCTGTTGCTGATTTCACCAACGAAGGTTCAGACGATCCCCACGCTGAAGGAATACAACAGAAACAAGAGGAGATGGAGAGGCGACATAGACGGAGAATGACTGGATCACTGAGCAAGTCCGACTGGGCTCGAAAGATATATGTCCTCGTCACTTCTGGTTACATACTGCAATATGCCGACAACGGCACGTTCGATCGATTACCGGAGAGGATGATGCGCTTACAAAAGGACTCAGCCGTATTCGTCAGTGACGCCATACCAGGAAGACCATATGTACTCCAAATATCTCAATGCTCGACGAGCAACGGAGAAGTCATGCTAGACTCGTCGAAAACTATCTTCTCGAAGATTGGTATTCGCACGGCTGACTCAAGGCGTATAACCAGCAACTTCTTACTTATATTCGAGACCCCTGAAGAGATGCAATCCTGGCTGGTAATCGTCCGTCGAGAGATTGAGTCCCTCGGCGGCGAGATCCGGCCGCGCTCGCCTTCTCAACCCATAATTTCGCAGCCTGTACTCCAACACAAATTGAGCGAACGATTTCTAGTAACTAGAGACGCAAATCGGCTTTCCAGAATGGACGCATCGAATGAGACATCCAAGGTTATGGGCTTTGCCTCCAGCCAACAAACTAGTTCAGAAAACATGTCACCATTAGCAGTCCACCCTGGCTATTCTGATAGACAAAGAACATCCTTCGCTCCGACCGAAACGCCTTCGTTATCAACATCGGCTACTTCACTTGATCTCGAAGAAGCCCAGGAGTCTCGTCAATCGGTCTTTATCCAGGAGAACCAGCGCCATAGTACTTGTTATTCTCGACCAACCTCCTCAGTCTCGGGTAGTTATAATTTCACTCTACCAGACCTTGCACCCTTCGACTATCCCGACCCTCCTCATGCACTTCACGCACAAGTATTATCGATGCAAGCATGCATTCCAGATCATGTCTCTGAACATTTCGAGAACAATGGCAGGCCGAAGCTTCAAATTGACGTAACTAGGACATCTGTCGTGCCCCCTAACTTCAGTGTGCCATCGTTCAGTCGGAGGTTTTCTCCAGCAACTTCCCCATCTCCTTCAAGTCCGTCCCGCTCTACAAGGACATCCCAGGATTTCCCAGACCGCAGGCCGATGTCACGGGCAGCTATAGACTTTGATTTTGGGGAACCCGGGCCAGTGTCTATCATTGACGAGTTGCCGTCGTCATCAACAATCATTGCTCCTCCCCTCTCAACTCGTGGGTCCAGGTTGTCAACCAATTTCACTGCAGGCCCCATTCATTTATCAACTTCATGTATAGCGACGGCAGATGCTGACGTCAAGGACGATTGGGTTACCTCCAATAAAGGCAGAGACTTGTCTCAGGGTCTGGCCGAACCATCAGGCGAGATAATCCGTCCACAACGCCACTCATCCTTGCAGCATGCGCGGCGGGGTGGCCCCATGGAAATCTTGTCTCCTCCAACAACGCAATTGCCGACGTTACCGACCGAAGTCGATTCTGGCCCCAGAGATACCCCTAGATTCGCCGCATCGACACTGGCAGATCGTGCATTCCAGAACCAGCAGTTGCCCTCTGGATTACGCCATCGTCGGGACAGCGTACAGGCTGTACCGCGCTCTTACAAACCCTCCTCTTGGGAAAGAGAAATCAACGGCCCCGCTGGCTACATGTATCGCGGTCCAAGTGCTCCTCTTGTGAATCAATCACCCGATAACTCAAGCAGTATGACGGCGCTACGTCGGGTGCCTTTGACAGTTACTCCCCGAAAATCAATGCCAGATCTTATGGCTCTCGGGCCGCCTGCTCCTCCGCCTAATTGTCCTCTCCCAGCTCTACCGCCTGGTCTACTATCCTCAGCGCAACACAAAACCAAACTTCGGACAAGACCGTCATTGAATTTACCGCGGGTCCTGCACAGTGGAACAGACTTCGTCTCTCCCTCGCATGCGCAGTCTCTGCAACGTCAGGATAGGGATTACATCCGAAGCACGAGATCCAGAGTACCAGTACGTTGAAAGAGCGGCTGAACATGTGTCCCGTTTTTCGGAAACGGATTGCTCACCACATCTGCATCTCCTGCTCTTCTCTTCTTGTATTGCTACACACTTTCAACACTTACTGACCGACCGAGTCTCTTTTTATATGCCTTTGAAATCTCCTTCCTTCTCTCGCCTTCCAACGAAGCCCTTTTATTTGTGGACTCATGTGTTAACGATGTATATTGTGAATGAAAAAGACAAGTTTCGGGACTGCAACCCATATCTCCTTGATGTTTTATTGGTTTTTTTGGAACTGAGGGTATAATCAAAAGTTCGGAAACTTTCGATGTGACAAGACACATGTATCATTATTTTATTTTGCTTTACCGCCGTCTTTCGCTCCCGTCACTCAGTCAGGTGGTGTACGAAATTTTCCTTTCTTGTCAGGAATTGAAAGACAAGTAGAGGACTTGTGCTTTCGGTCGACGCCACTCTCCACAACTAGCTGTAACATAGATGAAGGGCTGTGCCAATAGTTGAGCTTGAATGCGTATTCCCAACCAAGACTTCCAAGTAGACCCAAAGCTCTGCGTCAATGGATAGCAGTCTTCCTCGCTAAAAGCGCTTCCTGAACGGGCTTGCTCGGTCTTTGCGTCCGGTTTTGACTATCTCAAAGAGCTTGTGCATCCTAATGCTCTGGTTGTCTCGGCTTCCCTGGCTTTCCCAGCCATCAGGCACGTAAGCTTCGCGCTTTTCACCCTTCGTCACTGCATTCTAGACAAGCAGCGGATATGTAAATCAGTAGCTGATGTACCGACGCACAAAGAAGTCTGACAGCCTCAAGTGTCCAAGCACGAGTCAACAGCTGCGCATATTAAAACTCTCCATGTAGCCCTTTCACCGCCATCCACTACCTATGCCACTGAAACCCAATGACGCCGCCATTCCCCTTCCAACGCTACCCACACTACCGAGGCCTTTGCCGGCATCCCTGCCGATACTCCCCTCATTCACAGCCCTTCTCCTACCCTTGCCCCCTTCAACAGCCCTCACTCCTTCCACGATCTTCTCCGTACTCGTCTCGACCACGACGCCGCCCACGATCATCTCCGCCAACACAGCATGTAGCGTCTCGAAGCCAAAGATCAAGTCCAATTCACACACGTTCTCGAAGAGACGATCCAGCGCTTCCACGAAGACCTGGATGAAATCTAGCAGCGCCAAGGGTGACTCGGTGGACGTCGAGATGACGATGAAGTACAGCGTCGCATAATGTCGATAGGTTACTTGGGTGGGTGCGTCGGAGTGGCCGTCGGAATCCGCTGCCGAAGGGGCGAGGAGGGGTGGGAGCGGGAGGAAATTGCAAGCAGAGGATGCGCGGATGGAAACTAAGTGGAAGATTTGAGACAGCAGGGACTGTTGGGTGGCGGTATCCTGGAGGGAAGAATGAAGTTAACTGTACTGCCCTGCAAGGTGCTATGCGAGAAAACTTACGAGTTGTGTATAGAACTTGGTCAGTCGGGGTTGCCCGCTGTTGTTGAAGACGAGCACAGCGTTGATCATGATGCGGGTATTTGAGTGTTACAGAATGCCATTCGAGCAGCGCTCACTCTGTTATGCATTCAAACTGTCATGGTGTTCTCCAAGTTACACGGCGTCAATTACGCGGTTCGATGTTTCATAGGGCTGAGAGATAGATGCACGATCATCTAACGTCGTTGGGAATCCTCGGCAAAGTTGCCTGAAGCTTCCTGACCTCCGCGGCGAGACTTTTATTTTTGGACGAGATATGACGGCAACGATCACGAAGTATAAATATTTTTGAAGTGCAGCTGGTCAGGGAACTGACTTGAAACGAAGACTGCATCCACAGGTATGCTACCTTCGACATGTCCAGCATGCCGCCACAGCTTACGCTTACGCCTACACTGGAAGGTCGCAGTATTGCAACGACGCAGATATAGCGCGCAACAAGACCCCCCGTCAAATAATGAAGAAGAATCACCAGATTATAGCACCCTGCTTCGTGGCGCGAACAGTTTCTTCCAAAAGTACAAAGCCAAACCCTCTTGGGTGGGATCGGAATGGCGCAAATTGAGGACTTCGACCGTGCCAGAGGTTGCGTTCGTCGGAACCACGAACGTCGGCAAGTCTAGTCTCATCAACAAACTAGCTGGGGAGGAGATATGTAATATAGGTCCAACTCCTGGAAAAACAAGAGAGTTGAGGGCTTATGCATTCACTGCTAGGAAATCATGGGGTGGAGCAGGCCGTGGTGGAGAAATGGACGACAAGTTCGCATTACTCGATACTCCAGGGTATGGCTTCGCCGGTGACAAGGTCGATGGTGACTCGATTGTTCGATATCTCCTACGTCGCCAGCAACTGCGAAAAGTGTTCGTCTGTATGGATGTCGGAAAGGAGAAGAGATCGCGAGAGATCAGTACTTTGGCGCTCCTGCGGGAGTTCGATATACCTTTTCAGATTATACTCACCAAGGTCGATAAGCTATACCCAAATCCTTCTCAGACTGAGCAAATGTCCGTGAAAACGAACTTCGCAACTATGTTCAATGCATCTGGGCTGGCACATAGAGAGCAGACAAAAAATGGGACGACGAGTAATCCCTTTTCCGGAGCTCGGCAATCTACTGGGCGATATGACCCAATTCTCCCTGAGGATGTGCTCCTGACCGGCAATGTATGGAACAATAGAGGGAAACGCATGATCGATGAGGTTAGATGGGCCGTATTGGTAGCTACACGTTGTGATCGTTTCGTCAATCGCCTTACCGGCGAACTGAGGGATGCCCCTTCTAGAGCAGATGCGGCATCCTTGTTGACCTCCCGAACGCTTCAGGAGATCCCAGGTCTGTCTCGGATGCAGAACATGAATATCATGGATGGCTGGAGCAGCGATCGTGAAACAGGAGATCAGCCAGTGCCTAGAAGAGCTTCTCGGGGAGGTGGGGAGCCACAGTCTTTCAATTCAGCCAATGCAGCAGTCGACGCAGAAATGGGACTGCCGGACTTAGCAGAAGCAGATGAGAAGCCTCATCGCAGTACTTCGATCGCTGAGGATGAAGAACCGTCCAGAAAAGGATCTACTCAAGATGTGCAAGGGGATCATACCGCTAGGCTCAGCGCAGTCGATCAGTTTCTCTCCAGTGAAGAAGTACGGCCCAAGAAAGAAGCTCTGCCCAAGAAGGAGCCGAGTCCCAAGAAGGACACGGTTTACAAAAAGGAGACGGTGCAAAGTCCGCGCGCAGTCCTTTCCAGAAAAGTTGGCACAGCCAGACGTGTGACATCGAGCAGGAAGCCGTCCGCGTCGACTCGTGACGAAGACTTCCTCTTATCTAGACTCGTTACGCCTGCGAGTCCAGCAAGCACATCTGCCTCCCGCAATTCACCCACCAATAGCTCTCCCTCGAACACTTCCGCTCCCGGAACTTCTTCCACTATCTCTTCTCCTTCTGCACAAGGAGTCGACCCAAAAGTCATCAGATTCATCCCCACCCGTCTCGCCCACGACGACGACAACGACAACGACGAAATGCCGAAGCCGATAACCGCCAGCTCTGATAAACCAAACCACCAGCGAGCCCGGGCAATCGCCATGAGAAGGCATCGTAAGAAAACGTCAACTTCGTCGCCGCCATCGTCCTAGATGAGATGAGCGAGAAAAGAACTACAGTAACAATATCAATGAATGAATACCTTTGTCAGGAGGGGGGGGGTTTGTAACATCATGTATTTAAATCAGATAGGTAATTATTACTGTACCAATCTTATTACCTAGGTACTATCTCCATTTCCTTTCCAATATTTATCACCGGTGTGCAGAAATGGATGTAGTAGGTGTGTAGTAATATCCCTCTCTCTCTCTTCTTCAAGACCTTCACACACTTCACCCCCCCCCCCTTTTCAAACTTCTTCTTCTCCTTCTCCTTCTCATCCTTCTTCTCACCACCACCATCAACCACTAGCAGCGGCTAATTACCTAGTATCTCTTAATACATTTATCTTTTCATCTCTAGGTAAACTAACTTACCGTCTCAAATCCAGTAAGTATCCAGTATCCAGTATCCAGTCTCCTGTCAAATCGATTTTACACGCATACCAGGTAGGTACCTACCGACCTAGGTATCTACCTTAGATACCTGTACAGGGCGTGGCGTGGTACACTCTTACTATTCAGAATCGAACAACGGTCCTTTCTCTCTCATTGTGTGTTGAGGACTCACGTTTACGTTTATGTTTTATGACGGCCCTTTTTTAAGAACAACTACGGATTAATCCTGCAGTTGCATATCTGCGTGCTTGCTTGTTATTCAATGAACTTGAGATGAACAGATATTAAAATAACTTCCCAGCGTGATAGAACCGGACAGACAGACATAAGAGTAATAATCTCCTCATGAAAAGAAACAGAAAAAGGGCACCGACGGGGTACTTCAGGTCCCGTAAATCTGAAGCCCGAAAGATAGAGAGATACATCAAAGATGACGCCTACTTGAGCCCGTTTTGCTAGCGAACCGGCTAGCTGACTTCCAAAGTCTCCAGACGCCCTGGCCAAACATAGCGGATGGGGTATCAGAGGGATGGTGTGGAGGCAATTACGCATGGTTTGATGCCCGAACGCATGCATAACGTAGATGGGGGTAGCGGGGGTGAGATACAGTGCCACAGAAAAATACATTTCTTTCGTAAGAATTGAGACGGACACTTCGAAGATCATGGATCCTAAAAGACCCCTTTCCTTCTCGTCCAGCCATTTCAAGAATGTCGTCAGTTCGGTAGTCGTAAAATATGATTGCGCTTTCATTTCGATGATTGGGTACCAGTAAAGGCAGTCGCTAAAAAGCATTTGCACTTTTATTTCTCATGGTTATGACATTAATTGTGGGTGTCCAGGTCGATAACTCCATCCATTTGCTCTGGTAACTCTTCCCCGTTGATGTCGACAACTATACGTCTTCCACGGTCCTTCTCAGTCACACCATCTCTCGAAGCGCCAAAGTCAAGAACCTTTGATCAAGTATTAGCATCGGGGTGATCAATCATTGTGTTAGCATAACAACGTACCTCAACGTAAGTCATATTCTCCCTCTGGACTGCAGCAACACATCTTCTGTCATTGAATTTCACTTGCCAGACTCCGGTAAGGTCTGTCAGAAGATCCTTAACACATTCCCCTGTCTTGACGTTCCACATCTTCAGTGTTCTGTCAGACCCTGATATCACCTTTTGCCCATCATGTTGAAAACAAGTGATTGCTCCCGTGTGTGCACTGAGTGTGGCTTTGCACTGTCCATTTTCTGGATCCCAGATTCGGAGGGTAGAGTCTGCAGCAGCAGAAACGAGACGTTCCGAATTAAGATCCAATAGCCCCACCAGAGAGGCGTGTCCATCGAGAGTGTAGATGCATGTCCCAGTTTCGAGTGACCAAATCTTGACAAGGTTGTCCATTGAGCCGCTGATGCAACGATTGCGGGAGTGGTCAAGCACTACGCTGTAGACTTTCTGCGAGTGGCCTTGTAGCCTATGAAGAACCTCTCCGGTCGAGATCTTCCAGACACGTACAGTAGTATCATAGCTACCACTAACGAGAGTGTCTCCGTGCGCAGCAATTGCTCGTACGGAATGCCCGTGGCCGGAGAGGATCCGAACAAAATAGGGATTGTCGGCATCCTCCAGAGGAGCGCCAGCGGCGAAATAGTAAGGATCTCCAGGTTGGGGTAGCCGCCAGACGCGAAGATTAGAATCACGTGATCCGGTGATAATCAATGGCTGCTTCGGCATCATGATCTCCTGTCCATCGGCAGTCTCGCCGACCTTCGTTGGCAACAGTATCTGCAGGCAACGCACCGTGGAAGTATGTCCTTGGAAGACGTGTGTCTGTCTACCTCTTTCGACATCCCATACCCTAACAGATCGATCCGTGGATCCAGAAACGAGGATGTTGCCTTCGTACTGTAGAGCCCAGACTCCTCCTTCATGACCCTGAAGCGTTGCGCGAAGAGCCCCTGTCTTCGTATCGTATACGTTGATATTCGTATCGTCGCTTCCAGTTATGATCTTATCCGTGTCAAACTGCAGGCACGTGACCACGTGTCGATCGTGAGCGCGGAAGGCGATATGTCGCGGTTTCACATCTTCGTCCATCCAGCTTTTGCGAATGACATAGTGGCGTCGATAGAGCGATTTGAAAAGATGCATATCCTTAAGCGAAGGGAAGTCCACTTGTGGGTATGGAACGGCTAGCGACGCTGCATTGGCAGCGTTGTATGGGCCTTCTCGGTTGGACAGCTGGCTGAGCAAAGAGACGGGTTGCAGCAAGTCACTTTCATCTTGAGTATCCCGTCTCTTCGCCTGCTTGCTACGGCCGGATGCTTTCATGGCGGCTTTCCGCTTTGGCCTTCGATTTGCTGTGCCAGCTAACGCATTGAGGGTCTGTCGCTGGATAGACGGCGGCACATGCGGAGTCGTTGGACGAGAGACATCGCTGTCCGATCGGTTTGTAGGAGCGCTGATATCACGTTCCCAACCTTCACAGCCAGATGGATCTTGCCAGCCCCAGCCCTCTACAATGGCCCGTTTCAATTCTCCCTCGGCTAGAATGAAACCGTCCTTATCAAAGAGTCCTTTCCAAGCCTTTTCATCGGTGTTGATAATGTGTCTCCACTTCTTAGAGACCTGCGATGCACGGCACAGGCTTTGGGCATCCAGATATTTCAATATGTTGAGACTGAGTTCCGTCGGCAACAAACCAAGGAAGTCGCATTTCAAGGCTGGATTAACGACATCTGCGACAACTTGCAATGCCGTTTTGGGGCACCTTCGAAGGAGTTGGTGCATGACCCAACCTTTGAGTTCGTCAGGTATTGACTCGAAGAGTTCCAGCATGGCAGGTATGTCATTGAACGGCATATTCCTCGCCGCAGCATTCACACCCTTCAGTTCCCCTAGGGCTGGACTCCGTCTGCACGCAGCCAATGATGCTCTTGAAGGAGTTTCGCTCAAATAGATACCATAATCTTCAACATCAGCATCCTGTTGGGCTGTCTGGTCTGAAGATGAATCTGTATCTGCGAAATAGCCACCACCGATCCGAATGCTTGCAGCTGCTGTAATGGGTGACAGACTCGGACTAGGAAGACTTCCATCCTGTCCGGACGCACTCTCTGTATTCGTCAGACGCGAAGGTACGGACGACAAATTGCCACGTCCCGCAGGTCGACTGAACAGTATCTCATCATCGTCTTGAATGGGTGGTGTGGGAACCACGTTTTCCGGCAGAGGTCCGCGTTGGCTGTAATTCTGCTGAAAGTATGGTTTAATGCTCGAAGGCGTCGACAATGTATTAGTCTTCAATCTTCGAAGTTGTCGCATGTCGGCCCTCGGGGGGTTCTCTTGGGTACTGCCAGTGTTGACCTCCCCTGCGAAGGTCTGTTGACGACCGTGTTTGCCGGAAAGCGTATCACCGCTAAACATGTTGTCTAGTTTCCTTTTGTTCTTCCTTATATCATTGTTATTGTGTCTCTCGCTAGCTGGTGGTGTGGTAGGGCTCGTAGGGCTCGTAGGACCAGAGTCAATAACGTCGTCCGTATGCCCTGGGCTTGTGGGACCAAGGCCAAGAACGTCGTCTGCATATCCCGAACATCCTCCACTGGATGACTTCGCAATGCGTGCCTTACTCTCCATTGCTTTGTGTATTGCAAGACCGTTCTTGCCTTCGCTTTTTATGGTATCGTAGGGTCGCTTGTAGCTACCGGCGCTTGTATACGGATCGAAACTTCCAGTCAGGGTGGAGAGAGAATGATTATCCCTATGATTGAACGTCTTAACGTTCTTTACACTACCTCTAGACAGTTCGAGTCTTTGGCTTTCTTGCTGGTACTGGATTATGTCAGCGAGGCACTCGGAATATGCGGCATCGGCGTGATACTGACCTGTTCCAACGCCATGCTAGTGTCTTCAGCTTCCGTGAAGATTGTTTTCCTTCCATCGATCTCAAATGGTATCTTTTTCAACGATGAAGGCGTTGGCGTGTTAGCCAAAGGGTACATTTTTGGGTCAAGGTTCTGTCTTGGGCGTGGCATGATGAAAGGCGGAAACCGTGTAGTAGTCGTCGTAGTGGTGGTGACCACGGTTGTTTGAGTAGCTGGTGCAAACTGGAATTGACCAAGAACATTTTCCGCCTGTCCCTGCTGCCGGCTCTTGCTATCCATAGCAAGAGGCTGGCTTATTGTTCGGTCTTGTTTGGAGTCGACAAGAGATCCAATGTCCAGTCCCTCAGTTTTGAATATGGCCTCATCATCCAAAACAGCAGCCGCCATTGCAGTGGAGAGTGTCCCAGGTGGTTTAGTCTGTCGCGATATCTTAAAGGCGACACAACGCGAGCCTGACACGAGAGATGGCCGCGTCAGGTGCAGGTGAAGCACACACTCCTTACCCGGCGTGAAACCTATAGCATGAAGTATTTCGCACCTTCACTCATCTTTCCCTTTGTGTGTGAATGCTGGCACAGGGTTGTCGTCGCAGGAGAGACACCCAAAAAGTCGGGAGGGGGCGTACCAACGTAGACGTGCTCGGTGGTCGATAGCGGAATGTGTCGAGTATGAAGGCAAAAAGTCGTCAAACTCTTGTGCCTGGGACCAATACTTCTGCTGGTAGAAGCCTTATCCTTGAATATGTTTCGACGTGGAAGATGACAAAAAATTGGGTGGCTGCCCTCGAATCAAAGGCGGAGTGAATGAATGGATTACGGAAGGTGGAGAGGCGTCAGAGTGGGAAGTGTCAAGGCTCGGCTGGACAGACGCTTGGGGGGCGCTTGGACCTTGGACCGGGCGGCGAGGCGGATTTGAATTTTGTGGGCTGGTGACCGCCAAGACAAGGACAATCCGCCACGCCAGTGAAGTGTAGACACCATTCTTCTCCTGCTTGACATGCCACCGCCTCCTAGCTCTCTGGATAGATGTCCATCATCTTCCAAGATATCTCGCTATACAATCATCTGTATGGTCATTGGGCTCCAACTCATGGTGAGTCTGAGCCATAGAGTCCATATCTCAATGATATAACAGACGCATGTCGCCGCCTCCGTCTCTCTATCGCCACTAGAAGATTCATTAACAACATCTCTGTGCCTTTGTTCTTGAAAGATCCTTCCAGCTCCAAGTGGGCCGCGACGATACTACCGGTGATATTGACCTACTTACGTACAACATAATGAGTTCTGTCTCATATGGATCCAAGGGTACCACGACGTGTAGGCCTGTATAACTTGCAACGCTCATTGCCGGTCCTTTTCGTCTGTTAGGCATCATTTGCAATTGGACAGCTGCTAGGGGCGTTATTACCCCTAGAACAGAAAGAAGAGAAGCTGGGTGCCTGGTGGGAACTCGTCAACATGGCAAAGGGGGATATCGCTACTTCATACTACGACGGAGCCAACATGGAGTTAGATCCACCAAGGTCTGGCTGTTCCAGCTATAGATCAAATATGCCAGCGATATGGTTCCATTGGCTAAGAGCATATGACGGCTTCCCTAGCACTTACGTGGACATGCTTCTTACACAAGAAAGCGTTAAGACACTATCTTCACTCCTTGTGTGTCATGGGAGCCAACCTGATTTAGATGCAGTCACGGCATTCAGTATTGACTTATTACCTTGAAGAGTAAAAGATCAAATTGTTTACATACAGTCTAATGTAGGTATGACATAGCCAAGGATACCTCCCCTCCAGCATGCATCAAAGCTGCCATGTTTTGATGACTGTCTACCTACCAGTCCTTTGCTGATCAGATAATTCATATGAATCAGATCCGTGGCGATTCAGCCTTGGTCCTCGTATAGCCGCTCGAAGTCTTGCGAGTTGCACCAGGCCAGGGTTGTGCAAAACATTCATATCCTTAGCCCACCAAAGCAGACGGACCTGGCTTCGGTCTCGGTGACCTTGATACTTGTGTGAGTGTTCCGTTGTCGAGTTGCACCAAGCCAGAGAACGGAGAGTAAGAGATGTTTGAACAGAATTAGCCAATAGAAAGATGGCCGTTGCAACAGTCATGACTGTCACCAAATGACTGACCATTGGCTTATCTGCGCACTGATGTTGGCAAACCACAGACCATTAGATTGAAGCAAAGCATAGTCTCATTATGCTCCTAGATGAAAGGAAGTTTCTAGTGATGATATCCATGCAACGTACCCAACTGGTCTCTTCGAAATCGTACAAAGCGTCTCTGATTGTTGTCTACAGGCCTTCAACGCTGAAGTAGCCTGGCATGTTTTCCGTGACAATGCAAAAGACAGGGTCACCATCACTTGCTTTTACGTCGAAAGTCGGTAGGGGAATGTGAAGGTGCGTACACGACGGGGCCCCCCAGCTCGACAGATGACATCGCTTTCGCGGTATTGGTCGGTTCTGCCAACACCCCACGCCCAAATGCGACTTTCAATATTTGATTCCATTGCTTCTACTTTCTTTCCATCTTGCCACTTGTTCATCTTCATCCTCGGTGGTATTCCACTGCTTCCAGCCAGGAGTTGTGGAGTTTTCATCACTTTTCATTGCTGATATAGATATTCTGCAAGCCTCCTCACAGACGCTGCCCACAGGCATACGGCTTTGAAAATGAGCTCCCGGTTGGTGATCAAAGAGGGCGACCGGGGCGACCCGGGCGATCTCAGGGACGGTCTGCAAGATACAATGTCTCATATCGAAGCAGATGACATTATCACTCGAGACTGTGGTTATCACCAGAGCGATGCTGACGAAGTTGCCGATGGCGATCACGCAGCTGTGCCTGTATCCGATCTCAAACATTCTGCAGATCTAATCATGGATCGGACGCAGAGCTTAAGGCTGACAAAGATCTTGATCAACTCTTGTGTAAGGACAGCTGATCCTATTTCCGACACCGCTAACATTTTGAAACATCATAGCTTGCGTGGATCTTACTTGTCCGGTAGTTCTTCCAGAGATCGAAGTCTCCCCTGGTCGCATTTTACTGACACGTTGGCAGAGGTCTCGTTGAAGGCAATGAAGAGAGCATTGGTGAACACAAGTTTGAGGATCTGGCAACCGAGACTGGTGTTGTCTATTATGAAGATCTCATCAAGCAGAAAGACAGTGAGCTTGGCTCATCCGCAGATGTCTTCATGATTCTGCGTAAAGGCAGATACGATAAGGTCGATAAGCTTTTGGAGCTGTTGGTAAGTTCGAGAAGTCCACAACAGCTCCTATGAGGTAATTGACCCCTTCAAGGATTCCAGTGTCTTTCCAGTGTTGGAGGAGGGTGCGCTTGACTCTCTCGAGGTCTGCTTCATCCCCAATAAGACAAAGCAGGATGAAGTTATCGAATCATATCGCTTTTGCTTCCGATATCTAAGGATCGAGCTGAACGGTTCACTCCTCAGCGTTGCGGGATACCATGGCAAAGTCCTAGCTCTTGACGCATACAATAATTTTGCGCGGTTCACGCTAGTATTGAGGGAATATCTCGCCACGCAAAAGAACCGCTTGCCACGTAAGCACGCTACTGGAAGCTGTCGGGAGTGTGCTAATGCGTCTTGAATAAAGCCAAACGCTTCCTCTCTCTCAACATGTTCATCTTCGACCCTCGGACGTCGCAAAAGCCCATGACAGGTTTCACTGAAGTCAACAACCTTGTCGTCAAATATCCTACCAAGGACGATAGTGGCCGTCCCTGGAATATGAGAGCTCAAAAATGTCCTAGCCAGAAATCTGGGTTTCATGAGTAAGGCATCGACAACGTGTGGTGGTATTTCGCTGATTCTCTCAGGGTTGGATTATCTGTGCTCTCTCCAGCAATTAATGGAAGCCCCAATAGTGTTAAAGCAACATTGTTAGAGGTACCCGAGGTTCTTGGTTTTTGGGAGCACAGAGATATTCGTGCGGATTCTTCAACGCCTTCTCAAAAATGCAACCAATCGAATTGCAGCAAGGGCCGCAGTGAGGGTAATATATATCGTGCATGATACTTGACTTAGCTGATCTGTTCGCTAGTGACAGCCACTCCAAGCTTGAATGAATCCTCGTCACAGCGAAGTCATGACAAGATCATTCGAGATACAATAAATGGAATGCAGGAAATGGTGCGTTTGACTAGAGAAGCACGAGAATAAAACACTAACGCTCTCCACATAGACCTCATCTGTTCCTGCAAATGGTCTCGTGCCAACCCAAAGCCAATATCGCCAACTCGATGATCAATACTCCGACTTTGAACCTAGTCCCAAAGTGCAGAAAACCTTGCAGAGCGATTCTCGACGCCGGCGCCATATTTGTCCCGAAAAGCTTGCAGAATTGGAGTACCAGAACGAGAAGACAGCACGGACGAAGCCTACCAACAACCCAATTAGATGTGAATGTAACGATTTCCAGAGATCCAACCTAGCGGGAAATGACCTCGTATTGAAGCCCGGGCCTCCACCTATCTACCACAGCTAGCTAACAAACTTCAGATTGAATGCTTCCTCTGCGGTTATTCCCAGCACAAACAATGCTACGGCTACTTTGGTCACAAACGATTTACACGGCTTCCTAAACGTCATGCGTGTTACAATTGTCTTCTGCTGCCCTTGCAAAAGTCTAAAAATGACAAGATGCCATTGGTCGTTAAATATCGTCTCGCGTTGGCTCATATGTACTGGTTCCTTTCCGGAAGCGCCGAATACCGCATCAAAGAAAACGCAGTGCTAGGGCTCAACTTGACGGATTCGGAGTCAGTCGGTCGGATTGAAGAGTTCATGCGTAAGTTTCTCGTGGGAGGCTTCCACATATACTTACATGGAACCTAGACGAGCGAGAGACTTCGACAGTGCTAGAGATCTTGGAAGGTCTCGTAAAGAAGGGATACCTGGTCCGCAAGAAC
The DNA here is from genome assembly GCA_003868215.1 of Pseudophaeomoniella oleicola. NCBI lineage: Eukaryota > Fungi > Ascomycota > Eurotiomycetes > Phaeomoniellales > Phaeomoniellaceae > Pseudophaeomoniella > Pseudophaeomoniella oleicola. Next base: position 88,294 of record QWDQ01000007.1, read on the forward strand.
GATGATTTCCATGTCGTCAACAGCAAGATTGACGAGGGAATTCTGAAATTCATCGACCCAATGGTCCATGTGTTTGAACATGTAAGTGCTCTCCCTGACGCCTAATTAGCGACCACGCATAGTAACCTGCGCAGTATGACGCCGAAAAGGACTACGAGCGCCACAACGGTCGAGATGATAGAGAGTCTGCAGCCCGCAGGGCTCTCAGTAGCGAGATTAAAGACGGGGGGGTTGACAAGGTCGTCGTTGAGGACAGTTTTGGAGGAAAGGTGTGTAGATATGGGCGTTACCCATCTTTGGGTGGGAAGAGAAGCTTCGACGATGCTTTCGCCAGCATCGAGAGCTTCTACCAGGCAGATAGCCCCATTAACATGGGAAGAGTGGATTGGGAGATGTACGGTTGAGTGAGGATAGGGGCGGTTGGCCACAAAAGATAGTTGATAATAAAACTGGTTATCCTAAAGCTGCTGATGACCACTCACATTTTCTCGCGGCCTCTGTAGTAGTCTGTGTGTCTCATTGTCTTTCACCCGTTATATATCAGGTACCCCCGACAGTGTCCTTTTCCAAGAAGTCTGCCAGTACCTTGACCCAAGACACCAGCCCCTGTTGACAAGGGCTTCATGACCTCGTCTGCTTAACGACGGACGGTGCACAGGTCCAAGACGCATCTTTACAGCATGAGCACCTGACACCCTCGTCAAATACATTGGTGTCATGACGATCAATCCCGAGCATAAAGAAACCCCACGCCAAGCTTCATATCTTTTGTTTATCACTTGCTGTCTTACACCTCTTGAGGTATAAATGTAGTCAAAAGAATTTCGATTCTGCCTTATATCTATTATTGGGAAGGATCTAAATAGAGAGAAACCAAGGATGTTCTAGAATTGCCGTAGTTGAGGGACGCTGTGAGGCATCATATTGAAAGATCCAATGCAGCAATTGCAATAGTTGCTTCTGCTCTGATTCATCGATGTCGTCGAGCTTGCTCTCTCTGAATCGCTCCTCGAGAGAAAGGAAATGCTCGGAAGTTGCTAGCGGAACAGACTGGCAGCCTGAACTCGATATAGACGAAATGGACCCCGAGGCATCGGCATTACCATCGAGATCGGTCCTATCTATGCCCGGGGTGTCATTGTACTCCTCCTGATCATCATTGTGCCCTGAGTCCAGACGTTGGCCGTCAGGGCCGAAATATTTATCTGCTCTCCTCCATTGTGCAAAGAGATCCTCTGGTAGCGATCCGATGACCTCCCAAAGCTGTATCAGGTGGTCATCATTTGAGAATTCATCCCATTCGTCTCCTTCCAAAGAGTTGACCCTAAACAGTTGACCTCCGGTCATCAGCTCAAAGATCAGACATCCCAAACACCAGATGTCAACGCCTTTACTAAACTTATTGTTTAGGATTAGTTCCGGCGCCCGCAGCGCTGCCGGTGTGATGACTCTAGTCGGCGGGAGCCCTTCGAGAAATGCTATATCCGGCATTAGTATATCAGATTTTTTCGGTATGCAAACCCGCTTACCGCCACCGAGATCCGTAATTTTTACTAACGGATCAATCTCTAGCGAAGTATAATCGAATAAAGAGGCTGGTTGGATGAGATATGATGGAGCCCAACGGTCTGCTTTATTGTCGATGCGTCGTAATGGATAACACTGGCTTTGAGGGGTTCGAAGACTCTCCACTGAAGCGGCATCCACTGCCATAGGACGGATGTTGACAAGAATGTTGCCGAGATGTAGGTCTCCATGCACGATGCCGTTGTTGTGCAGGAACTCAAGCCCAAGCAGAACTTCTCGTAGGACTCGCTTTGCGAAGGATTTCGGGAATCGTCGCTCCCAGGGCTCACCGATCTGACAGTCAGGCCACTCGTGCAACATGGAGATCAGGTTTGGTCCCATGTGCTCAAATACAAAGCAACCGTGCTCTCCATTTGGCCCTTGGTACACGAAGTAGTCCTGTAGGCTAACAAGATATCGAAACCTACTGTCCCGAGTTCCCATCTCAGCAAGTTCTCGATATAATGCAATCTCGTTATTCGCTGTGAGTTGATCGAAGCTGGCGACAGCAATTTTCAAAGCAACATAGCGGTTGTACCTAGGTATATCAATACTTCCGATACAAGACCTTGATAATAAACAACTGACTGAAGATCAACGGCGAGCCAGACAGTTGAGAAAGAGCCGTAGCCCAGCTTTCGAATGACGCGATAGCGACTGTTGAATACATCGTCTAGATGTACCGGGTGGTATCCACCAGGATGATAAGACTCTCCAAACTCGCAAGCGGTACCATTGCATTGGAAACGGTAGCCCGTATCATCTTGAGGATCATGATTTGAGGGGGTCGGCGGCGCCGACGACATCATGGCCCGACGATTTGAAGTTGTAACCCTCTAGAATAGACAAACAGATAGTCTAACATTCAATAACGACATATGCTCAATTCCACTTATCTTCATAAACTACCATTCTCGTTGGCACATTTCCAGTTACTAGATTGCCACCCCGCAAGTAGAACTTTGTCACGGCATGCCAGCGATGAGCATGCTACTTACGAGCCTTATACGTTAGGAAGATTAGCTGAGATGCTTCACCGAGAAGGATGATGAGGTCCAGAAAGAATACAATGTTATAGAATAAAAAAGCGTGGAACTTGATCAATAATTGAGCCGAAGTTAAGATTTTGCTTACATAAATATTCAAGTTGGGTAGTAGCGCTTCAGCTCAAGGAACCTCACCGCGAACCTCTACACCAGACACGTCTCTTTTGATACAACATATAGTTCTCCGATGCCTTGAGCGAACCCTCACTCATCTGTTTAGTGCATCAAACTTTCTTGCTGCGGTACCGTTACAGGAGGAGGAGGAAAATAGCGAAAGCGCTTCAATCGTTCTTGAACATCCTCTTTCATCCCTTCTTCCCCCAAGGCTTCGAGTACGGTAGCTTGCATTCGATACCTCTCTGCATCGGTGAGCCTTCCCCGAGTCTCGGCCTCCTCACTTGGTTGTAGTGCAGCGTCATCTTGTTGAAGTTTACTCTTCGCTGCCGCTTGCTGTGCCATGAGATACAGCTCCCACACCTTCTGTGCCCATGCTCTCTGTCGTGCTTCTTGCGTTGGCTTGGACAGGCTGAGGTCTTTCTTCTTGAGGGCCTGAGCATTCAGGGTCGCAATTGTGTGGTTTTTAAAGCGCAGATATTCTGACTCTAGGCTCTCTGCTTCGGGGAGGATTTCTTGATCAGGATCGTCCTCGTCCTCGTCGTCCTCGTCATCCTCGTCATCTTCTCCAACTTCCTGGTCGTTGTCGGCATCGTCATTGTTTCCTTTCTTCTCTGTTTTCTCCTTATCTTCTTCATCACCACTTGTGAGAGGTATGTCTGCAATCATTCCAAAGCCGAGGGATCCATGAGGCTCTGCAAGATACGGAGTAGGATACCCTTCAGTCGTTACTGCCTCTCGTCCGACTTGATGTTCGTGACTCTCGAGACGTATACTCTGTGAACTATCGCTCTCAGAAGTTGTCAATGGTTTCTCCAGGATGAGAGATGGTCGAGCTTGATGCTTTTGAAAGCCGGTCGCCAATGAGCATAAGACTGTATGTCCTGCTAGTTGATCTTCTTCGATGAGTCTCACTGGCACCCAGATGAGGGCCGGGTCATTGATAGAGCCTTCACATGCGAGGAACGATCGGCCACTACAAGGAGAAGGGGTGTGGTCTGTGTCCAGAGTAGTTGCATCATGTCGACACTCTGAAGTATCCTTGGTGGCTGACACTCTATGACAATCACAGCTGCAGACCTGGAAGATCGTTTTGCTTTCGTTAGGTGACATAATGAAGGTAGCTGTTGACGTGCAAGGGTGCAAGAATATCTAGAGCCTTTGCAACAGTACCGCTGGACGATAATTGGGGATTCCATGGTCCACGTATGGAGGAGAATGCGACTTATACTTGAAGCAAATGCTGTCTACAGCGGTACATCACAGCTGGAGGCCATCTCCTGTGCAGAGAAGTATAGCACATCCCCATTTGCATATCATATCCCGGTGAAGGAAATCTGTGTGGTACAATGACACTGAAAAAGGGAAAAGAAACCTGGATATCAACAAGTAACAGGCAAATCAACGTCGGTCTACGAGTTTATTATCCGGCAAGTCGATTCCGGCTCTCCCGCAACCAAATAACGGCAGGAATTCACTGTTGTACGAAGACGAGCATGCCATTTATCTTAGTATGTGACTGGCTTACCATGCCGGGTCCCCGTCACCAGCTCAGTCACCGCTAAGCTTGACTCTTCTGATTGGTGCAACCGTCATAGAGTCACTAGGTTTCAGAGATTGGTCGATTCGTCATCGCCATGATGCTGTTTCACAGAAGGGAACACGAGCGTCAATGAATATCCCTCCCCAATCATTTACGGCCTCGCAGCTGAGAGCCAATGCACAATATCTGTACGTGAAACGCTTCATGGAAGACCAATGAATCTGCGTTGCGTTGTTTCCGCTACGGTTATTCTACACCTAACAGTTTATTGTTCTATGTACCGTGCAAAGAGACTAGCCTCTTGTTCTTCCTGTGCCCTTGAGCTCTGTTATTCCACACACCATGAAACAGGACAGACACCAGTTCCGAATGACCGGGTGTTGTAAAACATGGTCAATTGCCTCTCTTGCCCTCTTTCCCGGATACAAGACTTAATGAGATCAATATGTTTGTGTGACGTGAAATGGTAATGACATGTCACATTTCTGACAAAAAGATGTGTTTTGATGTTACGACTGTCACCTGGCCCAGACGAGGATCAATGCCTCGTTCTATTTCCAATCGAGCTTCTGGATCTACATCACAAGACGATGCCGCTGACCACCCATTCCTATCCACATATGATGGAGGAGATCAGTTGCTAGTTCCAGGGGTGCATCTGCTGTGTCATGGAGGGACCCCTCGCAGCCACCATACGATGAGCGGTCATCCATGCGAACGATTGAATAGTGATAATGGTATCGACAGCCATGGCCAAATCTTCCACGCATTACATGGTGGTGTGGTGAACGAACATGTAGGACACGGTATACCTAATCAACGAGTTGGCGTCTGTCGAGCAGGTTAGTGTCCGAAGGCTGACTTGTGATCAATGTTATGATTGAGGCACACAATGTTGGAAACCCATGTGGAAAGTCCTCGGGGGGTGTGCTCTGGCTTGAGCGTAGCGCCGTGATAGTAGGTATTGGTAAGAACGAAGGTAAGCCACTCGAGTGTTCTAGAAGTCGGTGGTTCTGCCATTGTAGCTCCACTCTCCTTCTGCTCCCCATCTCAAGGGTTCATTCTTTGGTCCACCAACCTCGCCGGTCTTTGGATTGACGTCTCCCTCGAACTCCGGTTGAGCACCTCGCCGTAAATTTGGATGTACAGTCTCTGCGTCATCCTCGATATCAATCTTCTTACTCAGAGCGTCTTCTGGCCCTTTCCCTGGTGATGTGTTCCCTCTCAACTTTGCAAGCCGCTGTGCAATTGCATTCTTCGCTTCGTCAACTTCAGAGGCGGATGCATCGGGAGACTGGTTGAGTTCTGTCGGCTCAGGGGTATCCTCGAAGCGTTGCGACCGAGGTGTAGAGAAGGCGCCAGTGGACTGTCGCTGGAGTTCTTCAAAGACTTTCTGGTCTTCTTCGGGTAGTCTTGGAGGTGCAGGACCAGACCTGAACGGAAAGCTTGCCTGCGCGACGGACGAAGCGGCGAAAGTACGAGTTTGGCCCGCGCAAACCCGTGTGGCGATGGGTCTGCTGAGTAAGTATGCACGACTAAATGACATGCCGAATGTTGTCTGTTGACTCGGAAACAAATAATGATACTTCCAATACCCAGTGAAATATTTGAAGGTATTATATCGATAGTCCTCGTAGCATAGACTAGCGACAGAATACGTAGTACTCTACAGTAAAGTCAAGGTGGGACGGGAACAAATTCGATGGAGAACGATGGAGAACGCTGGGGAAGTTTGGCCGGACCCAGTTTTCTTCGGACCGACACTCACGTCTACTGAAGTGTGCATATCATCAAAAAAGCTCTACAAGTATTGATAGTATTACCACAAGGCACCCACAGTTGACTCCGAGCCGCTGCTCAATGCTTGTCATGCAACTGTATATTCATGACGATTGGAACGACGTCAATGGACCGGCCAAGGTGTCCATTCAAATTGTGTCCGTCTCGTGCCAATAACCAGCAGTGCCGCTTGTGTCAGGTCTCGTCAGCGGAGGGCATTGGGCAGCATATGTCATCGAACGTGTTGTAGCTTGGGATATCAAGTCAAAACACATGGTGTTTGCCGATCAGCACGAGGGTCTGTAGCCCTGTGGCCCCAATGATGTAAGTATGCCCAATGGACCTGTTTTTTGAATGACCCATCTCTTTGAGGTTCTTATCCTCCGGCTGCGAGTCAAATCCGCAGTCGCTATGTCCCAACATCGTTACCAAATGAAGTACGACCCTTGTCGCTTCTGTACGTATACATGGTCGGGTTCTGTCGAGTGACCTTGTCCGTGCGGGCTCGGGTCATACATAAGGTACGAAGGGAGGCAATCGGGCAGCACACGTGGGTATATAGAATTGCGGTATCGAGGTAGGCCGCAATGACCATGTATACCAATGAGCAATGCTGCAAGTGGAAGGAGTATCGCCGGTGGCCCTAGCAATCCATGCTGTCACTCCCTACATCCCGACAGGTGACTAGGCATGTAGTGCAAGGGCCACGGACCACGAATCAATGCCGACGTTGCAAAAGGCTGCACCACTGTTGATCTCGCTATAATCAGGTCGCTACCGTTCCTGTGCTTCTGGTGGAGGCAATGGCCATATATACGTCCATTCCCGCCAAATACAACAGCACTCTGCGTGGCCAGTCCTTGATCGTTCTATTGTCAGATCACTCCATGCTGTCTCGGCCATCCGCTATGTCCTACACCAGATGTACAATCACGTATAGCAAGTACCGTTGCGGTTGTGTCGCTCGTCCTGTTGTGACCGCCGTCGAAGATTGTCCGGCATGTAAAGAAGCTGGAAAGCATTGCAAACCGAGAGAATGGAGAATAAATGTTGCTGAGATCTGCCCAGACTACCAAAAGCATGTGCAGAGCTCCGTGCTGTGGTGACGATTCTCATGCCTCAATCCTCTGCGGAAGGGTCAAGGGGAAGCTCCATGGGCTTTTGAAAATTCCTTGAGGTTAGTGATTGGGATAGAATGGAAGATGAAAACACGAATGACGCGTGATGAGGTTATCTCAGGTGTTGATGAAGGTGTTGCCACGACTCCAACAGCCGGCTCCCTAGCAACGTGATATACGGCTACCCTACCCTATTAAGTCAGCGCCAGCTGAATACTACCCTGGGTAAGGTATATAATGTTGAATAACCCAATTCTTCCATCGCCAAAACAAAAGTGATGATGGCTCAGGACAAACCAGCACCGGCTGGGGGCGGCCAAAATCACTTCCGAATCCCTTAATTAACACAACAACCCGAATCGAAATTAACACCAAAGGTCGCCAGTTCGACTCCGACACGACGCAAGTCCTCAAAAAAACCCCTCGAGGGGTTTTCATCCTGGCAACTGCCTCCCAACACAGAGTTGGGACGCAGCACATAGGTTTTTGCCATTTTTCCTCAGTGTTACCCTATCCTCTATCTACATGAGGTAGTCTTGTTTTGCACACATGAAGGCAACCACTTGCTGTGGGCATCTACAGATCTACAAATCTCCTTTTTCGCTTGGTTGCACTACAGCACCATACTGTATTTATGACGGAGATCAAGATTGTCTAGCTAGTTAAGTCAATGACGGGTGTATCCACACTCAACTCTCATGATTATTCATGGTACTTAGTTCATTCTCTTATTGCTAATAGGATATGGTCATATGGTCTGCCATGCCTATCCACATTACCATGTATGTAGCTATGTTTGAAGAGTGTCAAGAATGTCGCGAATGATTGACCACAAGTAGTCGTTCCCCTAACGCCATGCTACTGTATCGCAGTGATTTAGCTGTCATAGAATTAGTCCTTTTGATACACCATAAAGCCTTTAGCCAACACCGCCAGCCGTCTCCTTAATCTTGTTGGTCTCTGGAGCCTCATCTATGAACTGTGGTGGACCCGCTACTTCCTCCTGCAAGAATCCAGGCTCGCCCAACCCATTCTCCTGTTCCCACGCCGTCTCCTCCCCTAATGCCTCCAATTCAGCGTCAAGCTCGGCTTCGTCCACATCGTCAGGGACCTCATACGCCCGACTGATGCTCTCGTTGATCTCGTTGCCCACGTCCATCAAATCCTGCATCTCGTCCTGCATCCTCTCGATCTTGTCGATGTCAATTTTTCCGTACTGTTGCTTCAAGGCTTTATTCGTTGTCTTCATCGCATCGACTGTCGTCATGACGTTCTTGAGGTTGTCCTGCATCATGTTTGCTTGCTCCATATTCCACGACTGCTGCTGCAGCTGATCACGCTGGGACTCGTACATTTTCCGTCGTTGAAGTACTTTGAGCGCTTTCTGCTTGAGAGCGGTCTTCCCAGGACCGTCGCGCATTTTGGCGATCTTCTGTTGGTAGGTGGAAAGTTCGGCATTGAGGGAGGAGAGTTTGACATCGAGCGAGCCGACGCGCGTGTCTACCTATACAGTGATTACATGTGTTAGCATCCGAGGGACGACAACTACTGGCCTCGGGACCTCCTTACATTTGAGATCGCACCGTCGAGCGTCGGTTTGGGCGCATTACTCTTTGCGCCGAATAGTCGATTCATAGTAGTAGCGGGGTGACCAGCAGGCGTCAGTCACTATGGTATTCGTTAAATATCCCCCTCGGGATTCAGAAGACCCAAGCAGTCTTGAAGTCCGATTAGTTTATTGAGATAGGATTAGAAACATATAAGTTAGTGGTTCTTGTTGTCGTTGCCCCAACTGTAGGTTAGGTATGGACGGACCACTTGTTGCGGGACTCGTTTCCCACCCAAACGTCACAGTTCGAGATGGACTATCAAAATCTTGGTCACGTGCTCTGGCCCCTCCTTGACCAAAATTGCGATAAACAAATAATAGTATCTTATGACCTGTATCATGCGTGCAGGGTATAGAAGGTCAGATACCATAGATGCAAAGAAATGGAAGGAGCCTCAATATCTCCGAGAGTTGGTTTCTACTTAGTGTAGAATAGACAGGGGTGAGATGATGGCCCCTACTTTGTGAACGAGTAATTATAAGAGGCTACCGGTCATACGTTACATAGCAGCTTCAATCCTCTTACCTACAAAAGAGCCCAGAGGAAGGGAAATTCCGGGGGAGCAAGAATGAACCTTGTTGATACTAAACAGAAAGGAGCAGCTATTTGGTCTTTGTAGTTCTCGAGTCTACTATATGTAGGTATGTACACATGTACTTTATCTGTCTCATGTCTCAAGGTAAATCTAGGTACATCTTCATTAGGATGTACTACATCGCTATCGGATGTTTATCATTTGATTGATAAGGCAACCCGAGTCCATCTCGTAACTAACGATGCAGACCGGTGTCTCTTCAGCAGTCTGGCGATCGGAACATTATGAATGGTCGTACGGAGTAACATCTCTCGTTTATTAGGCGATCAGCAACCAACCGACCCCTATTATTGATACGGGTTGCAGGCCATCCATGGGGGCTCGGGAGGTCTCTCGTTGCAACCTGAGCTTACCTCCGGTAACTTACTGTAAGATGTAAAGTTACCCAGTACTTAATACTGTAATACTGTAGAAATATTACCTTGTAATGATCCTCCCCCAGCAAATGCATGCCTAACCTTAGCAAAGTGTTCACCGTTCATCGATCATATCGCGGGTGCCCCCAATTCCCAGAAACTCCACTTCGACCACACTGCATCTCCGAATGACCTGCGACCACACGAGACTCTCATTGTGCCCAACTATTCTTACCACACCTACGACTACCATCGATCTATACGTCAACGGCCTCAGATAATCTTGTTTACACTATGCGCATTTCATTTCTTGTCTCTCTTTGGTTTTGATAGTAAGTCCTTTCCTGTGGGAGGTTAGCACGTCAGAGCACAGCTGTCCGGCAAGCCTCGTTCCCACCCGGAGTCTGGACTCCACCATGCCTTGATATCTACAGTATCATTCCAGCACCCGCTGACCTATCAAAAGTAGAGCGCTTGATTGCGCCCGAATCGTTCTACGTCGTTCACCTTCTTGTGTTGAATATCGACGCTGATCCTGTTTCTGCATTACGATTGGGCTTCTCAGTACCCTCGGTCCTACCGCGACGAGAGCTCCGTACGATAAATGACCGACACAGATATAGAGCACCGTCGCCTTCCCATGAACCACCATTCCAACCTTCAGATCATACTTAGCGCAACATGTTTTGGCGTTTTGGTGGATATGCTAACGCATCCACGATCGACACTTTACTCGACAAACCTGATGTTACACTAGAAGAACTGCTAGATGAATCAGACCTCATCCAGGAGCTGAAACAGCATAACACGAAACTGATAGAGTTTCTCAGAGATGAAAATGCTCTAAAGAGATTGCTGCAGTACGTGACCGCGCCAGGTCCTCCGGAGGAAGAGGACGAGGAAGATGAGGATCTCTCGAGACCGGAGCCGGAATTAAACAAGGAGAGAAGCAGGCTCAGCGATGTCTCTGAAGAAGATCAAGAGAAGGCAGAAAAGAACCGACTGAAATATTCCTATGTCGCCTGCGAGATACTGTCCTCTGAAACATGGTCGATCCTCGAAGCTTTGATGCAGAATGAAGAACCTCTGCGGGAGTTCTGGGATTTCATGAAAAGACCTCCTTCGTTGGATCCGCTGCAAGCAGGCTATTTCACCAAAGTGAACGAAACACTACTGGAGAAAAAGACGGAAGAAATGCTAGGCTTCCTGAGATCCATCGACGGCATCATTCCCGCCATGCTACAACATGTGGATTGTCCAATGGTTATGGACCTTCTTCTGAAAATAATCAGTCTTGAAAAGGCCGAAGGTGGTCAGGGGATTGTTGATGTGAGTAATGTTTGGCGCAATTGCTGCGAAACACTAACGTTGGCATAGTGGCTGCAATCACAAAATTTGATCCCGATCCTCCTCTCCTATCTTTCATTTGATTCGCCGCCATCAACGCAGACATCAGCCGGTGATTTCCTAAAAGCAATCATCACTATTTCTGCCAATGCATCGCAAAACGAACAATCATGCATCGGACCCAATAGCCTGACCAGACAACTGGTTTCCGAAGAGTGTGTACAGACCCTTGTGTCATCCATGCTACGAGGTGGAAACCCTTTAACGGTCGGAGTTGGCATTGTGATCGAAGTGATACGCAAGAACAACTCTGACTATGACCCTGAAAATGGTCACAATCCAGATGCACCGCCCACGAGCCACGATCCAATATACTTGGGTACACTCCTCCGATTATTTGCCAAACATGTGCCAGACTTTATGGAACTTATCCTCAGCTCCAAACATGCAGTCAATGAAGGTGATAAAGCGATCGTGAAAGAGCGAGGTACCCTAAAGGCCGCATGGGGCACGCAAATTGAACCCTTGGGCTTCGATAGATTCAAGACCTGTGAACTAATGGCTGAGCTGCTTCACTGTAGTAACATGGGGTTATTGAATGAACGGGGAAGCGAAGAATTTATAAGACAAAGAGACGCAGAAAGGGAACGTTTATGTGCAATGGGAGCGTTCAATCCCAAGCGAGAAGGTGAAGACTCAACCGTCGACATGTCAGAGGATTCATCGCAGTTCAACAACGGCGTTCCAGTATCACAGCAAGGCTCTCCCGAGGACGTAAGAGCTGCAAATGCTACTGAAGATGACGGCTTTGAACAAGTGGCTCGCTCAGATGTGCCGTCCGATCCGGAGAAAGCCAACCCTTCCTCAGCAAACGAAACCTTCGCCGAGATCCAGGAGAGAACCGGGCTGACCCTCGAAGGTGATCTGGTTGACGAACCCCTGTCATCACCTAATAGGGCGCAATTCTCAGAGAAGGTAGAGGGGGTAGAAGTGCCCTCACCGCTGAAACCTAGGGATACTACGGTACCATCACCCGACAATCTTGCTGATAACGTACGAAGGGTGAGCCTGGAAGATACAGCAATGACTTCCCCTCCATCTGAGGATCAAGGCGCAGCAATGCCTTCCAAGGCGTCTCCCGAACCAGCCATAGATGAATCTTCTGATCAAGGCACCGAGAAAATTCCTAGCTCTGATAGACATAGCGGGGACGAAGGTGAGACTCAAGGTTTAGTGAACACCAGCACGCTATCCGCAACCCACGAATCTGAGACTCGAGATTATCCTACGGGTGTAGAGCTTGAAACAAGCGGGAATCCTGTCGTCGGCGACTATCTCAAGCTCATGTTCGTTGAGAACAGGGTTGTTCCTACAATCCTGGTAAGTCATCGTGACTCTGCCCCCATTTAGAGAATGCTAACAGCAAAACAGAACTTTTTCTTCCGCTTTCCATGGAATAACTTCTTGCATAACGTTGTTTATGATGTCGTTCAGCAAGTGTTCAATGGGCCAATGGACCGGGGGTTCAATAGATCTCTAGCTATCGATCTCTTCGAGACAGGTTCCATCACCGAGCAGATAGTTGAAGGCCAACGCCGCAGTGACGACGCCCAGAAAACTAAGAATATGCGCCTTGGCTATATGGGTCATCTCACGCTCGTTGCAGAGGAGGTCGTGAAATTCAGTGAGAGACATCCGCCCGAGCTTCTATCACAATCAGTGATGGAACGCGTACTCAACCAGCAATGGATTGATTACGTCGAGCAGACACTGTCTGATACAAGAGAGCGTGATAACGCCATTTTAGGAGGCGTCAGGCCTGATATGTCAGTTGGACCAAGACAAGCGGTCCTGAATGCAGTCAATGCGGCTCAAGGCTTCGGTGGGTCTTCCGCACTGGCGAACGCCGGTCTGACTGGTGGACAACATGGCCTTGATAGCTTAGATTTGTCCAACGGCGGAAGTGCGTCTAGCGGAGCTTTCAGCTCAAGCGGGGGATCGCTGCTCAGTGGCTTTGGAAGCTCAAGCGATGATGACGATGAAGAAATGGAGGAAGCAGAAGAGGAGAGCTCGCATGAAAATGCAACAAGAGCAGCATTGCAGCTGGCAACCGCGGATGCAGGACCGCAATCGACCGAAAATGTGGGTGCAGATACTTCCGCTCCTCCTTTTGTGGATATTGATATGAATGATTCATAACGTCATGGTATTGGCAAAGTTGTCTGAAGGTGTGAATCAGGAAGGGACGTTACATCGGTGACTTCGGCTCTTCTACATGATGTTAGAATCTGGGCGTTTTTGCATAGTCGTCGTGCATTGGCTGCCTAGAAGGAAACCCATGCAGAAGAGTTTTATCACTCGATGCCAAACGTGTACGACCCCTGGTTCGCTTCGGCAAGCGTACATTTCCCATATTAGCTACCCTCCATTGCTTTGTCTTGGGATTGGTCTATATACATTGAAACCTTTCCGTGGCCCAACCAGGGAACAAGTCGGAGTTTTCTCTTATCAGCTTATCCTCGGGCACCGCTACACAAGAACCGAACCAATCGAATGCTAACTTTTCCATATTAGGAATCGGATCAACCAATACCTCTCCTCCCACCACCACCGGCCCCATTGAACATTCCACCTTCCCGAGCACGTCGCCAGCTAGCCGCTCGTCTGGCGATGCACAAGCAACAAGCTGCGCAAACCGAGCACAGCACATCAGAGACAGAGTCTGGGCAAGGAGATGACCAGTCTTTCGCCCATACGCAGTCTCACTTTTTTGACTCGGACAATAATGATGACCCGTTCAAAGCTCTTGGGGACGATGACGTTGAGGACGAAATAGGCGATGATCACGGTGAGGAATTGGGCGATTCTCATGAGAGGGTCAAAAGTAGTGGAAGATCAACAAAGCGCAACCTCGGCCCCTCTGCCTTCGGGTCCGTTGGACGAGGCATAAGCTCTCTATTCTCGTCTTCGTCGAAATCAAAGCAGACAAGCTCTAGTCTGGAGAACGACGATCCTTATGCTCGTCATTCCTCTGAAGAAGACGAGTCTACGGAGTCTGATGATGATAGTTCCTCCTCCGACAGCCATCATGCCTTGGAAGCGACTACATCAAAAGACCGCATCCCGATCGACGGCGACAGTGACGAGGAAATGGGCGAGATGGTCGCCCCTTCCAGCTCGACAGATGACGAGAAGCAGGGTGACTCGTCTGGCGACGAGATGGTGCTTTCTCCAATCGAACGCGAACGCCTTGGCCTTCCTGTATCGGGCAGCGATGCAGACAAGGAGTTACGACGCCATAACTCTGATCTTGTAGATCGATTTTCCTCGATGAGCGGCTTTGAAAGTGGCAATGGCACGTCGCACAGGCATCTTTTATTTGACGATGAAGACGAATTCGGCGCCGAGATAGGTGCAGACAAGAGTGATGATGAGGGTGAGGACGTGGAAATTGCCATTAGGCGTTAGGAAGAGCATTGAACCATACCAACGATTACTACTGCTAGACCTTGATGGAAGGGGAGGGTATATGGGAAGTTACTTCCTGGCCCGTGTTTAGGAGGGATATGGGACGAGGGACATATTCGGAGTTGACTGAAGGAGCGACGAAGAGCAGAGGCGTCATCACGACTTGTTGAGCTTGGCTATACCTGAAGCAAAGCAGAGTAGCCGGGTGCTTCGTTTGCGCTTTGGTAGATTTTGGTTTACTACCATGGGTGAGAACCCTTTGTACGATACGGTGTATGTTTGAGGTGGCGATGACGATAGCTGTATGATTTGACAGTTGATACCCTCGTTAATGCTGCGTTCCGTACATTGAAGGATGGGAATGATCGATGTGGCGTATATTATCGACCCCCTTATCCTGCCTAAATCGAGTCTTACTCATAAGGAAAGCGACGGGAAGAAGTGCTGTGCGTAGATAAATTTTTCCTCTTATCGATAAGAGAACCCCAGTCATTTTCAAGCGTCACTCATATCCCCGATCCTCCCAATGCGCACAATCGACTCGATTGGGGAGAGAAGAGTGACTTACTGCCTGATACACGCAAAAAAAGGAGCGGTGCTTTAGAGTCGTTGCACGCTGCGCCTGTTTCGCCAGGGCTGAGAGCAGTATCACGATGTCGGTTGCCTTCGCTTCCAAGCGCTTTGTCGCGCAGCTCTCGTGTCACCGTCATCGAATTGTCAGTACCAGTGTGAGAACATATGCCTCTGGTGCCGCTGCGTCAGGACTGTCAGAACAGTTGAAATCTGACATAACTGTATGAAAGTTTGTTCTCTATCAACAGCGCATCTACTGACAGGATCACAGAGGGAAGCCTCACTGTCCAATGCCGATCCACCAGAAGACTCTCAAACAGTCGCATTTCTGAAAAGTAGGGCACCCTATATGGTCCCTACATATGTCCGGCCTCCTCCAATCATGACCAAAGGGGAAGGATGTTATATATGGGATATGGAAAATCGTCGCTACCTGGATTTCACGGCGGGTATCGCTGTCAACTCGCTCGGCCATTGCGATGAGGGCATGGTCAATTGGATGGCGCAACAGTCGGCAACGCTGATCCATGCTTCCAACCTCTACCACAATGCATGGACCCCGGAGCTATCGAAACTTCTTATCGATAAAACCAAGGAAGCTGATCCAGACTCTAAGCTCTCCCAGGTATTTATATGCAACTCGGGTTCCGAGGCGAATGAGGCAGCATTGAAGTTCGCCAGAAAGGTTGCATACGCCAAAGATCCCAACTCGGATAAGAGGGAGATCGTCTCTTTTCACAACAGTTTTCACGGGAGAACGTACGGTTCCTTATCCGCTACACCGAACAAGAAGTATCAAGCACCATTCGGACCAATGGTCCCAGGTTTCAGATATGGTAACTACAATGACATTGATGCTCTTTCTGAATTGGTCACAGAAAAGACATGCGGTGTTATAATAGAACCGATCCAGGGCGAGGGCGGTATCAACGTGGCGTCCAAAGAGTTCTTGGAAGCGCTTCGCAAGCGTTGTGACGAGGTTGATGCTGTGCTCATATTTGATGAAATTCAGTGCGGCCTATCGCGGACTGGAAGTCTGTGGGCCTACATGGAGACTGGTGTACAGCCAGATATCCTTACGACGGCAAAAGCTCTGGGTAACGGCTTCCCGATTGGTGCCACACTAGCTGCCGAAGAGACAGTGACCCGATACATAAACACGGGCGATCACGGAACCACCTTTGGTGGTAACCCCTTGGCCTGTCGTCTTGCGCATTATATTGTCAAACGCCTAGTTGATCCAGATCTTCAGCTGGGTGTCATTTCGAAAACGGCCCCCTTCCAGGCCGCGTTTGAGACGTGGCAGAAAAAGTATCCTGGAGTGTTCACTGAGTTCCGTGGCAAAGGTCTCATCCTCGGGATGCAGCTCGCAGAAGAGCATCATGCCAAGGCCACGGAAATTGTCACAGCGGCAAGAGAGCGTGGTCTCTTGATCATTACTGCAGGGACGGGCTGTTTGAGGATAGTGCCTCCTCTTGTTATCAGCGAAGACGAGATTCAAGAAGGTCTTGACATTTTAGAGCAAGCTCTGGAGACCGTCTTCACGAAGTCGGAAAGTGTGAGCAAAACTACAGGTCAGCAGGAGATGGCGGGAAGATGATCAGACAAGCGTGCTTTCGTGTTAGTTGTGGTTATTGTTCGAAGTCGATATATGATATTAGTATTAGGTATAGACGGCTGATCATTTTCATGACCTGTGGCACAAGATGTTCGTATCTACTACGTAGTTCGTATCTACCTTTCAGAGAACCCAGACTATACCTCTTTGGAAGTCGGGATAATGAACGGTATCTAGGCATCTGCATATTGACATCCCTCAAGTAAGTAATTACTTAAGTAAATAACAAATCTACGAAGAATTCGCCAGACTGGGTAATAAGTATAAGTCGGAGCATAATTCATCCGACTCGGCTGGTTGCTCTAAGCGGCGAGGGCGGCTCAACTTTCCACCGATTCGGGCGACGGAACAATCGACAGCAGTTCGTTGTTTGTAATGACTACACTGCTCGTGTTGGTTCAACTGTCCCATGCTCGCCATGTTCATTCAATTGCTCCATATTGACCCTTCAATCGGCCCACGATCAGTCCGTCTCTACTATGACTACCAATTTCAGCGGACGTAACCAGGACGGTGGGTTTCATGCTCCTGTTCTCCGTTCTCTTCAGTTTAGGTAGGTGATATATATATATATATCATGAGGGAGTACACTTTCATCATGTCTTTCCGTTCGTGGTTAAGAAACAACACCAAGGAGTTTGTACTAGCACGACAAAAAGATCCGGCAGCATCAGCAATTGTCGCTTGACAGAGCCTTACCATTGAAAGTCCATCGACTGTTAGTTCACCCTCCAGCGCAACTGAGCAACAATTGTCATTTCACCCTGCAACTATGTCTGCTGCACCAACTCCAGTCCAGCCGGAACCGGAGGAGCAACCGCCTCAGCTAAATGGCATTGAAACCGAAGTCCCTCGCCTGTCTTCCTCTTCCTCCGAGAAACCTGAAATTCCCGACAACGACTTCCACCCAGGCGTTCGATTCTATTTTGCTTTCGCTTCATTGATGCTGCTAGCCCTCATGGTGGCCCTAGATGGCACAACCATCTCTGTCGCTCTTCCCATCATGACCCGCAAGCTCAGGGGCACAGCAATACAAGCATTCTGGACGGGAACTTCCTTTCTGCTAGCGAGTGCAGTGATCCAGCCACTCGTGGCATCACTATCCCATATTTTTGGTCGACGACCGCTTGTCTTTGCGTCGATAGCCTTCTTCTTTGTCGGAGCCCTTATCTCTGCTCTCGCCCATAATTTCACCGTCATGATCGTCGGACGTTCTATTCAGGGCATCGGAGGAGGCGGTATTATGTCTATGATTGAGGTGTTGATCACAGATCTCGTTCCGCTGCGCCGCCGGGGTGAGTGGATGGGTATCCTTTCGGTGATGTGGTCACTCGGTAGTGTCACAGGTCCAGTCATCGGAGGTGCGTTCTCACAGAACGTTACGTGGCGATGGATCTTCTACCTCAACTTTCCGTTCATCGGCATCGGCCTCCCAATAGTTTGGTTCTTCTTGAAGATGAACTTTCAGGAGTCGGCGCTCATCGATAAGCTCCGTCGGGTCGATTGGGTTGGCATGATACTGTTCGTCGCTTCCATGACTTCTTTCCTTGTACCCGTCACATGGGGCGGCGTGATGTATGCCTGGGACTCTTGGCACACTCTGGTCCCCCTTTTGGTTGGTATCGCTGGACTTGCAGCCTTCTTCGCCTGGGAGATGTTTTTTGCGAAAGAGCAACTCATACGGCTGGTAATCTTCCGGCATAACACAGCAAAGATTGCCTATCTTACGACCTTTATGCACGGATTCATACTCTGGGGTGTTCTATACTACATGCCACTATACTACCAGGCTGTCAAGGGCTACAGTCCCATCGTCAGTGGCATCGCTATCTTCCCGGGCACTTTCACGGTTGCTCCCTTCGCAGGTTTGTGTGGCTTTCTGATTTCCAAAACCGGACATTATCGGTGGTTCATCATCATCGGTTGGGCCATCAGCACGTTGGGTGGCGGGATCCTTATTTTGTTGGATGTGAACACATCAATTCCTGCCTGGATCTTCCTCACGCTGGTCTTTGGAGTCGGCCTCGGCATCCTCTTCCCAGCTCTCACATTCGCCGTACAAGCCGCCAACGAAGAAGAAGACATGGCCTTCGCCGTCTCCATGTTCGCCTTTTTCCGCACCCTCGGCCAAGCCATCGGCGTCGCAATCGGCGGCGTCGTCTTCCAAAACCAAATGCGCCACAACCTACAAAAGTACCCCCACTTCGCTGCCCGCGCCCAAGACCTCGCCAAAGACGCCACGAGCCTCGTACACATCATCAAAGAGATGCCGTCCGGCCCGGACAAGACCGACCTCAAACACGCGTTCGCCGACAGTCTGAAGACGGTCTGGATCCTGCTCACGGCCTTCGCGGCTTTCTGCTTCGTGCTGAGTTGGTTCATCCAGTCGCTCGATATGAACAGGGCGCTGGGAACGCAGCAGGGGTTCAAGCATGCGGGTGAAAGGAATAGCAGCAACGAGAAGGAGGGGAAAGACGTGGAGAAGGCGGCTGCTGCTGCTGCGGGAGAGGATACGATCGGAAAGTAGGACGTATGTAATAGGAGACGCTTATGATCTTTTTCTTCTTCGCGTTCGTTGGCGTAGAATATATAGAGAGAGAGAGAGACACAGCGTTTGTCACACACTCTCTCCCCATCCTTGATATATATTAGGTATCTAGGTACCTAGAAACATGACATGCAATACAGTAGTAATACATAATCAACAATTCATTTATCTATCTATTTATTTATATAATAATATCTTGAATTTGTTTTTTCTTTCCTGCCCCCTTCTCATTTGGAGATCTATTTTTATTCCTCTTTTTTTTTTTTTTTTTTTTTTTTTTTATAAATATACTGCTAGAAATTCCAACTTTGTTCAATCAATCAGAGAGAGAGAGAGAGAGAGAGAGCACACAACAAAAAAAAAAAAAAAAAGAGGGGGGGATTTATATATCTAGATGATGAAAAAAAAAAAAAAAAAATCCGTAGAAAGAGAGCGAATTAATTTTGTTTGTAATTCTTTTTTTCATGGGAAATGGAGGAGAGAAGAGAAGGGGGGAGGGGGGGGAAGGAAAAAAAGAAAAAGGGATGAGTGAGGAGCAGAAGAGCAGAAGAAGAAGAGATGAAATAAAAAGAAAGGGATAGTGAATGGGTTTTCTGGATTTTCTTGGATTTGTCTTTCATCTCTCCCTCTCTCCCACACCCTCCTCTCTTATATATAGGTAGGTAGGTAAGTAGGTAGGTAGGTATCCCTCTAGGTTCTCATTTTGCAGATAGAGTACGTACGCATGGTTTTGTTTCTGAGCAAACTTTCATTTTTGACCGATCATCCATCCATTTCTCAAACCCAGTCATTCATTCACGTCTTCTTTTACTTCTTCTTCATCATCAACGACAATAACTCCGTTCTTCAACGGCTTCAAGACCTGTTTCGCCGTCTCTCTCTTCATGATGCCATCTGTCACCAGAGCCCCGACATCGCTCGAGACAACACACAGCGTGTGCTCGCCGCCCATTTTGATGAAGACCTGATTGCCTTCGTCGACTGGTGGAGCGAGCACGGCGCCACCTGTCGGCATGTCATATTTGCGGCAGGTGTCGCGGAAGACCTGTAGGGCGTCGAGCCATTCGGGTTCGGAGCAGTGAGGTAAGGGAAATCCGGGGAGGTCCATGGAGACGCGGAGGTCGAGCGTGCCGAGCCAGACCATGTCGATGGAGGAGCGGCAGGCGGAGAGGATGGCGTCGAGGTTGTAGACGGCGGGGAGGGTTTCGATTTGGAGCATTATCGCGGCTTGGGCGTTGAGGTTGATGGCGAAGGGGAGGCTGGGGTCGGAAGGGGTGTCGGTTATGGTGGGGATGAGGCGGTAGGGAGGATCTGGTAGGGGGAGCGCGAAGTGGTCAGTTAAGGAGGTGGTCTTTTTTTGGGCCTGGGGTATGAAGAGATTTGGTGGGGGATTACAAGATCTGGTGCCATTGGCACGGTTTCCGAATTTTGCAGCGGAGCAGACCTGTAGAGACGATGCCTTGGTTAGCCGATGGGAATATCAATATGGTTGAGAGAGGTGACGATTAGCAACAAATAATGATGCGTTAAATGCCAAAGAGCCGTCGTCGCCCTTTGAAGGAAACTCAGGGGTAAGATGGCCACAGTGATAGAATGATGAGCCTTGTTCCTCCTTACATGTTTTGCTTCCTCCACCGTCTCGACTTGAGGTATGACAATAGAAGCACCGGCATCAAGTGCAAAACCTATTGCTGCGTGATCATGTCCAGGGACACTGACGAGAGGAGAGGTTATCAACAGCTTGTCATCTTGTTGATGTAACAGTACACAGTAGACTTCTGACTTACCGAACCCAAGGCACAGTGTGTCCTTCGCTCATGAATTGGATTTCATGGACCATCTACAGACAAGGTCAGTGACAGCTCCACGGTGAGCATTCGCTCTTCCAGGAGGAAGTGTAAGGCCTGTTGATATCCAATGTACATACAGTTGTCATGGTCTCAACGCCACAGCTACTATGCTCCCAATCAACCCAGACAACGTCGTACCCTAAGGTCGCAATCACCCTTGCAGTCGGGACGGTAGAAAGCCCCATATAATATCCCAACAACCGTGGCCGTTTTCCTTCGTAGGCGTCTCGAATCGCTTTTCGGACATGATGCGGTTGGAACAGAGACGGAGCTCGATAGGGAACCATGCCGTAACTTCCAGTTGGAGCAGATGCAGGGTGATGTTCTCCCATCTTGTTTGCAGCTATGTAGATGCGTGAGTTTCTTCAAGGAGAAAAAAGATGGGAAGCGATCAAGCAGGGTTTATGGTCTGTGTGGTAGAGAAAGATAGGGAAAAGATCTCGAGCGTATGGAACACGGAGAGGGGGGGATTCTAGGAAATTATATAGATGAAGCTCTAGGGGATCCTCTTAGACTATCCCCAGTAAGCGGAACAGATATGATCTCGATCGATCGCCCCGGGGTTCTTGACAATGGGGAACCAGGGATCACCATCCTCCACTGGGAAATAAGGAATACAGGCCGATGTAAGCACTATGAGGTGAACCCAATGGGATTCGTTTCACGTTCAATTCCAATATTGCTGCGGTACAGCAGTATCTGCCAACTTCCTACCTGTCTTCCCATCGATCCAATGAAGATATCTGTCGTATAGATTGGAGGAATGATATCATCCAAGAGGCTAGAGTAGTGACAGTCGTGTAGAAAACAGCTGGTGAGGCCAAGAACTCATCGCGGATGGTGTCAGAATAAGCTGACCTCGGGCGCATGTCTCTGCATTCTGTGCACCAGTAGTAGAGCAATATCATCTATTCCACGCCTGTGTGCCACTGGAGATGCACACCGACAGCGTGCTAACAGCGAGTGAGATCAACGGCCGGAACACCTGCAGCGACGATAACAGTTTTGCTGAAACTGTGAACGTTGTTGATCCTGTGACGCTGGCAAAACTGCGTCTCAGACTGTTATAGTCAGATCGTCAGTGCAGTGACATCAATGACCTGGCCTGAGGTAGGACAGCGTGCATAGGTCATAAACGACTGTTGAGGGTCGGTCATCTTGTTTCATCTCTCAAATCTCTCGAATCATCACAAAACAGGTCGGGAATGTGGCGTAAGGACCCGAGTCTGGTGTATTGGATGTTGTAGGAAACTTGTCAGGACTTCGGATTGATATCAGACATGTGGGGGATACTGTAATGTAATTACGTGAGACGGAGGTATCAGGTACGTACTTCATCTTTCCTATAATATCAATGTCATTCGTCCGTAGCAATGTACACATTCCCTCTATTCGGAAATTCATCTGTTATATCTGTATCCATCCCTCAGCAATGAACAGGATTCTGACAAGCATGTCCACTTCATCACAAGAGACTTGTCGTCAACCCACTCGACCTATGGTAGGCTTGGCCTCTTGGTTGTCGACCATGGGACTTCCTGCCGCTGGAAATAGTCCGGGCGCCTGATGTCCGGCCTTGAAAGCAAAATAGAAGATAGATAAAGGAAACTAGGGGTATCCTATGTCGAGAATGAGACCGTAAGCATTCGGAACGAACGAGTGATCCTTGTCATGTATGATCTGGCACTACTGCAGTCGTTGGTTGTTAGTTTTCCGATTACTCGGGATCTATGCTGATGGATTGATCCAAAAAGAGTGGATGCGCTTACATGTTCTATATAAAATTGTTGCCTGCCTGCATTACCTTGACGCTACACTCATCAACTCTTTGCGATATTGCGACAGTCCGAAAAGATCATCCATTTTTGACATTGGCTGGACACCAAATACAGCACGCCAAACATCTCGAGAAACACACTCCTTGTAAAGGCAACAGTTCTAATTTCGTTCAATATTACTTGTTCATTGGTCATCGTGAAATCGTTTCCCGGTCATTTCCAATTCCAAAGGCCAGTGCGTTTCGCCTTGGCCCGAAGTACCGTAAGGAACCTCGTACCCCCTTACGACTTGGAAAATCCGAAAGAACCCGAAAGGCTTGTCCGCTCCTACGCAGAAGACAGTTCGTTACTCGTCATCGTTATAGCCACCTCCCGACCGTCTCCAACCTTCTTCGTGACCCCTTGTATTAATGTGAGCTGGTGCCATTCCGATATCGTCTGGTCTTATAGATACTCTTTTCACTGCTTTTGCGTGGCCATTGACCTTCCCGTTGGTCCTTGGAGCATTGTCAGCCCCTGACCGCATCGGGCGCGGCCCACCGACACCCTCATTGCTGGAAACCGATCGAGATGAGGTCTCTGCCATATGGTGCGGGTTGTACGTATCAATATTTTCTTTCGCGAAATTGGCCTTTGGCAGTGAAACCGGTCTCCCGTCGGCTGCGGTGGGAGATATATTCGGTTTGCTGCGGCTTAGGTATCGACTTCGGTAGGATCGATGGTTGTAGTCGTCTATCATGTCATAGGGAGGAGAGTCTTCCGTCGGAACCTGCCATTTCTCCGCTGGGGTCTGCCATCTTTCTTCTTCAGGCGGAGGATTAGTGTACTGTGGAGTCTCCTCTTCGTATGCGTTCATATCTGGTTGCCTGTGTGGAGTGGCCTGGGACATCGCAGCTTGTGGCCTGTTTCTTGTGGTTGCATTGGGGTCCCTCTCCGGTTGCCTCTCAGGTTGCCTTTCCGGTTGTCTTTCGGGCACTCTGTCTAGCCGTCGGTCTGCTTGTCTTCCCGGTTGCCTATCAGGCTCTACACGTTGAGGTGGTGCAGATACAGCGGGTGCAGGGCCATTTCCGTTAGTTGTTCTTTCGGCGTCATTTTTGTTGATGAGTAAAATGATCCAAACACCAACTTTATCATCACTCCCAAACAGCGGAGTCGCAGTGATCCATATGGGTTGTCCACGCACGGATTGGCCCTCCGATTCGCTTCCGTCGTGAGGAATATCCCATCGGACCTTGGCTGTCACTGGGCAATCAGTAGCAAATGAGTCTTGGAGCCCTGCCATAGTGCTTTCAGAGGCCGAGATTTGCGACAGGAACCGGGATTGATGGAGGTCCTTACCCAGATGGCGGAGCGATGGAGAGACGAAAATGATCCTAAGAGAGCCTGGACGGACTATGAGGTAGTTCTGGTAGATCCCAGGAAGGCCCTTCGAAGATCCTGATTTGGCGGAAGAGCGATCAATGTTTTGCGCTTGATCCTGAGATTCAGAATCGAGCTGCTTGATCGTGTTCTCGAGAATTATCCGTCGTTGCGTCTCAGGTGGATCGTTAGGTGTTGGTATCGGGTTCTGTGCATACCTTGTTAAGGTGTTGGATCCGTTTTGTTCCTGAACGACGGCGGATTCCGGAAGGTCAAACATCTCAGACAGCTCACGAAGACGAGATAGTGGTGAAGAGTTGTCGTTGTCCGCAAGGTCGCCTCTGGATGCCGAGAACCTTGTTGGTTTATTCTGCAGGAGCTTCTCGAGGCTCTGGAGACCACGTCCATCTTCCACTAGACTGGTCACATCCACCTGTGCACCAATCCAATATCGAAGTTTCCCATTGTTATCGAGCAGAGGCGCTATGCTCAGGCAATTAACGAAGGGTGTGCCGTCTCGTCGGTAATTCAGAATTGTTTCTGTGACCTCTCGACCATGTTCTATTGCCTTACGTAGCCTTTCCATGCTCTGAGGTCGCTTTTGGTGCCCCTGGAGGATCCGACAATTTCTCCCTATGGTCATCTCTTTGGTGAAGCCTGTCATTTTGTAAAATCCTGGCTTGATTAGCATTGTAGTCCATCACGTAATTCAGCATTGCATACCTGAAGAAGCAAATATGATAGGATTATCAGGTTGATTTGGGTCAGTGATGCAGAATGCCTCCGTGAGTCCATTCCCCGCGTTTCTCGTGACCTGCGTGCCAACAATGTCGCCCATTAAATGTTCTGTGGCTGCCTTGACGAGTCGGAATGTCACAAAAGCCGGTAGAGCTTCGTTGAGTAGAGTTTCAAAGCATCGTCTGCTTTTCATCTCGAAAAAGCTGTCCAGACATGCAACCGTACGAGGAATCTGGCTTGGCTTCTCTCCATCCAGGGAACGCAGATTGGTTGCAACAGCGTTGGCATACTGCACTGCTTTCAACGCCTTGGTCATTTCAAGGTACCTGATTAGCGCTGAGACTTCCTGGGGTCGATATCCATGAAGAAACGCAGTAAATTGTGCGAAGGGCTTCGGATCTCGTATAATGATCTCTAGGTGCTCTGGTGCGAACAGCAACTCGGTCAGTACCTCCATTGAGTTCATAGCCCTAGTCGGTGGTGGTGCTCCGAGATCATAGGATGTTTCATCATTGGCAAGGAAGGGTGTTTTCGCCATGTTCCGTTGAAGTTCGAGTGACGGCTCATGTCGTAAGTTATACACGTCAGGGGCAGGCTGCATGCTGTATCGGGTATCTTGGGTTGGCTGTACATTTAGACGTGGGTTGGATTCATGCGAGAACGTAGCGACACCACGGCTCGGTCTAGGTTCAGGCATACTGTTTCGCACTGGCAGCCGATCGCCGTTCAGGTGCTGCAGTTCGCTAACACTGTGAATGACGGCGGTCGTCGGTCTGCTGTTACGTTCTTCCTCCCAACCGGACCCTACAGAGTCCTCTCTTGACGGCATACCATTTTGGGCGCCTATCTTTGAACGCCTTTTATCACGACCCAGCCTGAAATTCTGTTTGAAAGTGTCAAAGCCCATAACGAAGAAGCCTCAAGTGGGTGGTGATAGTGAAGGAGGAAGAAGATCAGAAGCCAGATCCAAGATGAGGAAAGAGCAGGAACAATGGAAATCTTATGGAGAATTAGAGAATAGAAGAGCAGATGGCAGGGAGATGATGTGGTGTTTGTCTCATGAGATTCAAATTGAATCAAATGTACGGAGGACAAAGGGTGGTACCATTCAGGGAAGAGTTGCAGGACCTTGATGTACGAAGACCCAGCCACCTCCGACTCTTAACCTGTCAATCTCTCATTCACTTTCCGTTTACTTGCATCCTGGACGGAGTACAGAACACACACTACGTCTGCGTGGATCCCACACCTCGCAAGCTGATCATTGTCCGCTTCTTCCATGATCCATGAAACGTCGAGTGGCTGGGTGCTTGCCATTGTCTACTTTACGTACAGTAATACAATCCATGCCCATTGTTTGAATCTCGATTAAATTTCGAGTTTATTTTCCGATAAGACGGGTACGGGTAAAGATAACCTAAAGAAAGTAACTAAGACACCTAATTAAGTACCTACTACGTAGTATAGTTAACGTTACCTTAGGTACCTACCTTACCTAGGTAAACTACCTTACCTTACCTAAATAAGCCGTGTCATTGTTATAAATATCATTGTAGGCAGGGCCTGGGCAGATCACACTCCCTTCGGCCTTTGGGACTACCACGATCATAAATAATCAACTTCAGAGCCGAGATGCATATTCTACAAGTCCAAACCAAGTCCAAGGACTCCTATGATATCTACGGAGACACATGCGTCGTTTGTCTCACTTTTATTATCATAGGTTGCGTGGCCTGCGAGGTTGGGCGCAATAAAGTACCCTGGTCGCCCAGCCACAAACTTTAGAGACGGGTGAGCTCAACAACTCAACCAAATAATATATCTCTTTGTCAACAACCTGCTTAGCCATCATTGTTAGGTCCCAAGGTATGGGACAGATACTATCAAGTAGCATTATATATAATTTTGTAAGAAAGTGTGATCAGATCACCGACTCAAGGACTAGCCGTAGGCTGCCGATCGTGTCATCTATCATACCGTCATCTACATCCAAGCTTCCGCAGTTCCTGACTGGAGTGTATACCACTAGTAGACCTCACCTCCATGACTGAGAGTCTTCCCCCTTCTATGAAACATGCTTCTGACGGATGTGAAGGGCCATGTCGAAGACAACATATAGCTCTCGCTGCCTCGTTTGTCTACCGAATGGACATGGCACCTCCGCGGTCATATCTGAAGGCATCTGCATCTCGCAGATGTTCTCATCGGTGCCGAAATAGTCTCCCCTCGGTCACTCCAATATCGAAGATAACGACGAGTCTGGATTATCATGCTGGTACTGGAACTTGTTTTCTGAATGAAACCTTTTCCACTGCAACATTCTCGTTTCCTTTCTCATCCGTCCGCAGCTGGTACACGTAGAGGACAAGGACGTCTCCTTGGACCTGTAAGCGAACATTATGTCAGCATTGTTGTATCAAGAGTCACAATTGCAGTCCAGGACAGTAAATCATGATGAAGCTCGAGTCCTTATGCCCTTGAACGGTGTTCATCAAGGATACAGTCTTGCGCCTTCTTACGCCAATGACAGAAGGGGCAATGAAGCAGAAGCAGGCCTTCCCCGCCGCAGCCTGTACTTACATCCATCAAGCAGAAACTCGGCGTGACTTCATGATCGTCTCCCGTCCAACCCCAGCCCATGCTTGGAGCCCCCGTGGCGCTGCCAGGATTGACAAAGAATTTCCCTTCAAGTTCGTACGCCTCGAATCTATGTGTTCCACCCGACCATAATAATACATCGACATCCATCTGACGAGCCGCGATCAAGAGGGCATCCGCATCCCCCACTGGTATTATCGTTGAGCCATGCGTGAACCCAATGCGAAGGCTACCATGTGTAACAACTTTTGACAACGCAAGAGACGATGGGTTGGGTGTCGTATGTCCGGGATTATCGGCAGAAGACAGAAGCGCATCATATGGTCCACGAACGAGCTGTAGATCCGGAGCGACGGAGCGGAGGAAATCATATGTTGGAGGGTCTGTGATGTTGCCTAAGCATAGTGTCTGGCCTATCTTCCCTGGAGTGAGAAGCTTTTTGAACTGCGAAAGTCAAAGGTCAACCTTCATTCAATTCCCAAGTTGTGAACATGTTGCTGAGAGACGTACTTTGGCTGGGATGTCCTGCAAGGCAACATTGTTAGCAGCTGTCGCGGACTGTCGGTGATCATGCGACGGCCAACACTAGACAGAAGAGGTATACTTACTGGAGCCCTGTCTGGGATGAATAGGTCCCCGATGATGAGAACGAGTCTCGAGGCCATGGTAGATGTGATTACAAACAGTACAACCGCAACATGCCGCAGTCATCGATTGTGTGTAAATACAGTCGCAAGAGCCTAACACCATATGTCCGGTAGTAGGTACAATAGGCTACGTAGAGGTCGTTGCTTGGCAAAACGTTAACCTTGATAGTACTGGTCCGTACTGTATCCGACTTTCAACAACTACAGTGGGATCATAGCTTCCCCGGAGCTTCGCGCATTGGGAAGACAAAAGTTCTGAAGATAAATCTACACCAACATCTACAGCCGGCCAACTTTCTTGTGCTCAAGTTGTGCGTTGTTTTGGCTGAATAAACGTCAGGGGGAAACGATGCCACCAAAGCGCAAACTTGGCCGTGCTTCAAATCTCGAGGCCTCTTCTCCTCCAGCTTCAAGCCCTTCGCAGTCAGACAGCCAACAACCGTCAAAGCTTAATGCTTCTGCCGTTAAGACTCAGGCGCCTGGCGCCCCAACCCTGCAGTCGCTACTCGACGATCCTTGGACGGACGAGCAGGAGATTGCACTCCTGAAAGCGATCGTACGGTGGAAACCTGTAGGAATGCACAAACATTTCAGAATGATTGCAATCAAACAGTATATGGACGGTCAAGGGTGCGTGAATCCGGAGAAAGACACACACTGCTCGATGCCCGGGATCTGGGAGAAGTTGGCAACGTGGTACAATTTGCCTGTGCTCGATGAGCGGGTAAGTCAAGCCTGTAGTTTCTGCATCGAGATACTGATACTCTGCTATTTTGTACAGGAAGATTCTATCCTAGCCTCACCACCTCAATCACCAAATCCCAGCGTCAAGCCAAAGTCATTACAATCCTCTTCAACTTTCCAACCCTTCAGCCTGCCACCAGAATTCCACGACCTTATGTTCGAACGTCGTCTTGCTCCTGAAGGGTCCAAGTCTCCTCCGCTCTCGGCACTTAGCCGGTCTAGGCGGGGCAGCACTATGCAGTACTCTGAGGAACCACGGTCTTCACCAGCGACAGGTTCCAAAGGACGGAGAGGAGGTAGGAGTACACGCGCGGCAGGAAGGGCCGCTGCAACTGCGAAAAGAGAAGTGGAAGCAGAGGCGGAAGAAGAGGATGCTGATGCAGAGGGTCAGGAGGCGAGCGGGGATGAAGAGGAAGAAGATGAAGAAGAAGGAAGTGGGGACGAAGGAGAACAGGAGCAGGAGGAGGAAGAGGAAGATTTGTCGACACGAATAAAGAGGAGAAGATCAGTGGTATCAGCCACGCCTTCTAGTTCGAAGACCAAAGCACCCGCAGCTCGAGGGCGCGCCCGGGGTCGAGGTAGAGGTAGGAGGTGAAGGACGTGACCTCAACTCTTCTTTCATTTCTGCTATTTGAGATACCCCGTCCAATGCATACTATCCCAAGCGCCACAGATGCTATCTAGTTATGCTAAAGTCTTTCTCGCGTTCCGGGACTCGGTGCAGACATCACATGTCATCGCAGTCACCAAAACAATGGGCATGGCTATCTAGAGGCCAAAATCGCGCGAATCTCTATTCCTCCGGTCTCTCCTGAGTATTTCTATATCCTTGTCCTTGTGAATACTGTTTGACCCCTCATTGGGGGCCTTTGAAGGGCTATAATCACCATCGAAACTACAATCATGTGATTCAGGGGGTCACATCTTATGTGCAGCATTGCTGGTAAGGTCTGCAATTCGTATGTGCAAACACGGCATACAGTGCGTCATCATCGTCATCATTATCATCGTGAAACATGATTACTGAAACGTCTTCTCTTATGGAGTAGAGGGTTGGTCCGTGCATTTCTAGACCGTTATTTCACGAGCGGGAAAAAACTCTGTTGGGGGAGGCAACAATGGTGACAATCGCCTTCCTCTTGAAAACGGCAGAATGCCAGTAATTACTATCTCATGGAATCCTTTTTCTCTCCATTCATCTAAAGAAAAAAGACATGATAACAGGAATGATATTCTCGTGGGATTGTAATAGAATTGCGAGAACATGATAACATGATTGATGTTCGGTGGTAATTGATTGGCTGTGCATTGGAGGGCATGGGCCATCCCCTCTCATCTATCCCCAGAAGAAAGTCCCCCGCGAGCCCGCTACGCTGATTGCTCAAGAGGAGGAAGCTCCGCCTCGGGGGTGGACAAGCACCCAGAATATGGGATAGTATAGTGGGACTTTAATTATCCTATGTAGTGTTAACGCCTAAGAGCATGGGGCGTATCTTAACAAAAAACATGACTTAACCCTATTCAGGTATCCTGTTAAAGCTATGTCTTCAACTAAGCATGGGGTTTGCTGGGTCCTTTCCCGTATCTCCAATGCCCATTCATGAAATATGACGAGAGTGACGCACATCAAGTTCAAGTAGTACGATTGATAGTTTGGAGGCTCTATCGATAGCGTCTCACCGTTCCCAGTCTTTTCCTCCCACCCAAAGATTAGACAAATTCCCTCTCCTCGGCCTCTTGCTGCTGTTGCTGCAAACTCTGGTACTCACCCCTCTTGGTACCTGCAGTAATCATTACTGCCGTCTACCAACACTCTACCTCCTTGTCAAAACCAAGTCGTTATCTTGGGAAGCTTTCGTGCTCTGACAAATCCGGGATCTGTCTTCCTTTTGACCTTATCTTCTCACATATCTTGCATTAAAGCCTCGGGTCAACGGTTGTCGGCTTTTTTGCTCTAGCAGAGCTATCTTCGCAACTGCCAG
This sequence comes from Pseudophaeomoniella oleicola, assembly GCA_003868215.1. Taxonomy (NCBI): domain Eukaryota; kingdom Fungi; phylum Ascomycota; class Eurotiomycetes; order Phaeomoniellales; family Phaeomoniellaceae; genus Pseudophaeomoniella; species Pseudophaeomoniella oleicola. Next base: position 119,271 of record QWDQ01000007.1, read on the forward strand.
ACCATCTTGTCATTCAATTTATAGCTTTTTTTGCCACTTAGATGAACTGATAGTACATACTCAAGTTCCTGAGTTCCTGCGCTTATCCAGTCGTTGTTGTCGACCAACTGCTCCATTGGGTCATTCTTCATCCTGTCGCGCATACTACTCGCGGATACTACTCAACGTCAGATCGTGAATTCACCATGGTAGTCACGGATAACCATGAGTATCTTTGCGCCGAAGAGCGCCGGCTGAAAGAGGAGCGGGAACGCAAGAGATACTGGAAGAAATGGGGACCCTATGTCGCCGAGAGACAGTGGGCTACCGTCCGAGAAGACTACTCAGGCGATGGGGATGCGTGGTCGCATTTTTCCCACGACCACTCTAGGTCCAGAGCTTATCGCTGGGGTGAAGACGGCATAGCCGGTGTGAGTGACACGCATGGCTTGCAAAACATTGCTCTCGCATTCTGGAATGAGAAGGATGATCTCTTGAAGGAGCGGTTGTTCGGTCTCAGCAACCCTCAGGGGAATCATGGAGAAAGTGTCAAGGAAGCACATTTCCATCTTGATAATACCCCAAGTCATTGTAAGTGCAAGATGATCTCTGCTTTCGATGCGCACTGTTGCTAAGGATTTTCAGCCTACATGAAGTATCTATACAAGCTTCCACAGCGCAAGTTCCCGTACGAAGAGCTCGTCGCTGAGAACGCAAAACGTGGCAAGGACGAGAGAGAGTATAATATCGTCGATACCGGTATCTTCGATGAAAACAGGTATTTCGATATCTTCATTGAAGTGGCTAAAGAAGCGGATGACGAAGAAGAATTATTGTTCCGTGTGACGGCGTACAACAGAGGGCCAGAAGCTGCTCCTTTGCACATCATTCCGCATGTGTGGTTCAGGAATACATGGTCCTGGGGATATGACAGCACAAAACCGTCAATCAAGATGGTGGGACCGTTGACCGCGCAAACGAAGCACCAGAAAATTGGCACGAGATTCTTTCAACTTTCACCATCCCCAGGCACCGGACCGAATACCGAGGATGTACAGCCGCGGCTGCTTTTCACTGAAAACGAGACGAATTTCGATAAGTTGTATGGTGGCGAGAACAAGCAGCCGTATGTGAAGGATGCCTTCCATCGATGGATCGTCGATGAAGAGAAGGGAGCAGTCAATCCAAGAGCACACGGCACCAAATGTGCGGCTTGGTACTCCTTCGATGAAGGCGATGGTGTGCCTCCCGGTGAATGCGCCGTCGTTCGTTTCAGGCTATCACGCAAGTTCGATGGATACCTCAACGAGGAACTTCTTGATGACATTATCGAGCAACGACGTGCTGAGGCTGACGAGTTCTACTACCGTATCAGCCCTCTTCCAATGGCGGATGATCAAAGAAACATCCAGCGACAAGCTTTCTCGGGTATGCTCTGGTGTAAGCAGCACTACCATTTCATTTGGGATCAATGGGCGAACGGTGACCCTGCTATGCCTCCACCTCCGCCAGAACGAAAAGCTATCCGAAACACGAATTGGAAGCATATGTATCTCGACGATATCCTTTCAATGCCAGACTCCTGGGAGTACCCATTCTTTGCAGCATGGGATACCGCCTTCCACTGTATCCCTTTGGCCATGATTGATCCTGACTTTGCAAAGAAACAATTGGATATTTTGACCAGAGAATGGTATATGCATCCGAACGGGCAGCTGCCTGCTTACGAATGGAACTTTGGTGACGTGAACCCTCCTGTACACGCCTGGGCTGTTTTCAGGACCTTCAAGATCGAACGTAAGATATATGGTCGCCAGGATCTAGACTTTCTGGAGCGTGTCTTTCAAAAGCTGCTGCTCAACTTTACTTGGTGGGTCAACCGTAAGGACTTCGAAGGCAAGAACGTCTTCGAAGGAGGTTTCCTAGGCCTTGACAATATCGGCTTGTTCAACCGATCAGATCCACTTCCTACGGGCGGTGTCCTGGAACAGGCTGACAGCACTGGATGGATGGCCTTTTACTGTCTCTGCATGCTCAACATTGCTCTAGAGCTTGCCAAGCACCGTCGCATCTATGAAGATATTGCCTCCAAGTTTTTCGAGCATTTCATACTTATTTCCGATGCCATGTCCTATTCTTCCGATGGAAATGAGAGGTCGCTGTGGAACGATGATGACGGATTCTACTATGATGCTATCTCTTGGGGTGGGCCCTTCTCACAGCAGCTTCCCGTCCGCTCCCTGGTCGGACTTATTCCACTCTACGCAACACTCACGCTGGAGCCCGAACTTATTGACAAGTTCCCCAGCTTCAAACGCCGCATGAACTGGTTCATTGAAAACCGGCATGGCGTCGCTGAGAGAAATATTGCCTCGATGAAGAAACGCGGAAAGGGCGACCGTCTCCTTCTTGCTCTCGTCAACCGTGAACGCCTTGAGAAAATCTTGAAGCGTATGCTCGACGAGACAGAGTTCTTGTCAGAACATGGTATTCGATCGTTGTCGAAGCACCATGAGGCAAATCCTTATAGCATGGACGTCAATGGTCAGACTTTTAAAGTGGGCTATGTCCCGGGTGACAGCGATAGCGGTCTCTTTGGAGGGAACTCCAATTGGCGCGGACCTATCTGGATGGCTGTGAATTTCCTGCTTGTCGAATCGCTCTTGCGTTTCTACATGTTCTACGGGAATTCACTTCAAGTTGAATGTCCTACAGGGTCCGGTGACTATATGCATCTAGGTCATGTCGCAGAAGAAATCCAGCACAGACTACAGCACTTGTTTGTCAAAAGTGATGATGGAAGAAGAGCAGTCAACAACGGTAATGATCTTCTTGATTTCGATCCCAATTGGAAGGATTACCTCTGGTTTTATGAGTTCTTTGATGGAGACAGTGGTAGAGGTCTTGGTGCATCACATCAGTGTGGGTGGACTGGTCTGATCGCCAAGTTGATTCATGATACTGGGTACGTATTACATTGCTGAGTTATCTCTTACTGTCGGCTGGTCACTAACATCTAGTGTAGTGTCAATTGTCGTCTCCCACAGACTCCAAGGACTCCGTCCACCGCTGCTGCTCATTACTTTGACGATGTCTTCACCCGCGCCGCCGAACAACGTTCAAAATCCCGTCCTGGATCTCGCTCTGGTGTTCCGGCCATGATCCGTCGCTCGAGTACGTCTCGTTCCATCGGTGCCAGATCGTCGTATAATACATCTTTCGCAGATCCGAGCGAGGATCCTCATTATCGGGATGACGATACCAAATCAGAAAAGTCCAGTGCAGCAGAAGAAGATACATTTGGAAGACCTAGCCGGTTGGCCAATGGTGCAAATGGACATCAAGACACATCTTCGGAGAAACAGGAAGCCGATGCTCACATCGACAAATACGTTGCCGATCAACTCCGCCGGTTCAGTACGGGAGATGATCCCAACTCGGCTGTTTACGAAGATGAGTTCGAAGCTCAATTGGATGGCTAGAAATTCGGATGAGATCAGGATAACACTGAGCAGTATGATCACCACCAACTTCCCCCACCCTAGAGATAATAGTAAGGATCTTGAAACCAAAATAGAGAAATAGAAGATAGAATTTAGAGAACTCGGGGTAGTAGTATTGAAGAATTTACTGGCAACAGAAGCCCCTTTTCTTTTGAAAATATACATATATATTTTATACCCGGGCGGCAAGAAGTCGAAAACGTCCACACGAGACAACTACAACTTTGGACTCACTCATCTCCTCTTATCAAGGGGGATCCAGCATTTGCCTCTCTCACAACAATTCCTTCCTCTTTTACCACCACCCGAAATCGCTTTGAAGCGCCTTGCCTTGTTTGTGTCCTCTTCTAATTATGTCATCTTAAGTCCGTGGGGCATCTAGATCTAGATTCGAGAGGTAAGTTCGTTCGTTTGTTCATTCAAACTATGTACGCTATCGCTACGGCTACTGCAGAGAGGAGAGGAGGTACAGCGCCGTGTAGGGACAGGCCCCCCATCTATGGACTCTACTAAGTAGAGGGGAAGAGGGGAGGTAAGTGGTAAGTATCGACCTATCACCAGGGGGGGAGGAGGTAGAGGGGATCGAAGTCGCAAGATACTCGCGATACGCGCACGCACGCACAGTGTTCCTCTCTCCCAGTCACTGTATATCTAGATATCCCCTTTACATGCGGCTACATGCTCTAACATCCTGGAACATGCTCTACATGCGTCGGTCATCCTTCGGGGGTTCCTTCCAACCTTTCCTCTCTCCTCTTCTCTACCCAACCTTCTAGACCATCTTTCCGATGCTTCCCTTCCATTCCATTTCCGGCCTCGTTTCTGTTCATATTCCTCTCGTACGAGCCTGTAGGGCTTAAGTTTACTCTCCACGTACTTAATGTAAATTGCCTTACCCAGTAAGAAGTGGTGGTAGAAAAAGCGAATCGGGATTAAAGTTTTTCCGGCATCTGGCTTTTTGAACTGATTGCCGCAAAACTCAATCTCACGTGGATGAGTACCCATAAGTTAGTAATAAATAACCTACGGTACTGCCATCCGTAGCTAGGTCCAGCCACATCCATTTACTACGTAGTAATCAGATATGACTAATGTCCATAGGAAAAACGCGGCTGGGAGGAGCAGAATTGTGGCTGGTGGTTCCTTTTGAACCTTCTTTCCTCTTTCCCCGTTTCTTTTTTCTTTCAACAAACTGTAAGCACGTCATTTTCGTGAGTAGAGACGGCACGGCAGGCAGGCGTAAGAAAGGAATAGGTTGGCTAACCCTACCTGAGGTAGGTAGCTAGCTGCCATGCACGACGGCGACGACGACGACGATGTTGGGATTGTCGTCAGCATACGTAAAAACGTGCTCAGTCACTTTTTGCTTTCTTTCTTTGACTCGTTTCTTTCTTTCCTATATAAAGTTGTTCTAATGATCGTTTGCGGGCAGCCGTATTGACGTCTATGGTCGTTTGGGTTTTTCGTACTCTTGGCTTTTTCAGGTCGACCCTCCGAGGATGCCCGAAAGCTACCTGAGCCTACCTTAAAACCTACTGCATATAAGATATGACGTTGATGGTGGTGGTGGTGATGATGATGATGATGATGACAATGTTTCTCCAGGACAAGGGAGAGGGATTAGCTCCGATGGACAAAATGAATTGTATCATTAATGAGCAGTTCTAGGCCTGTCTCGTTGGGATCATGTTGGAAAGGAATGAAGAATAAGTAAGGAGATGATATGCAGGCAGAGGAGAATGGCACATCGATAGGAATGAATGACACTAAACTGAATAGGTACTAGGGCCAAGAGTATCACTGAAGGTGTCGTGAATTCGGGCTGTGCTCTTTCTCTCATTCTTCAGACAACACATGTCTAACTACAAGCCACGGCATGGAATCCTCGAAACGGATATTCTTCTGTGTATTGGGCTGTGTATTGGGCATGATATTTTCTTCGTAGCTATCAAAACAGAAAACTCCCTACCCTAACCTGGGCTATGCTATGCAATGTAAATCTCACACAAAAGAGATCTGATCTTGGTGTAAAAGTTTAGAAAGCTATCTCGTCAATCGTATGAAATTTTTGTAGCCAAAGTAAATCTTTGACCGATGATGATATTCGTCGAGCTTCCGAGTTCATTGACTCCTGTCCACCCAAACGGTCCTCCAATCATTGATCTCATGCATCATTATGTTAAAATGAAAGGAAATTCGACTACCGTAGATTTCGTGCTCAAGCAGTCGCTGAAGTCGTTGGGGATCACGCTAATGAACCAACTGCTGTTGGTAGTCGTACGCATGATGGGGGGGAATTTGATGCTGTTGGCTGCGACCAGTAGCAGTGTTGAAAATCCTTGCCATCATACCACCCATGACGCCAGCAGGTGCAATTGACATTTTAGCCTTTTTAGATGGTTGTTGTTCACCGTGGTAACTGAGTTGATGAGTCTTGAGCTGAGGTCGTAGTGCTGCCTTGTAGTGGTGTCCAGAGGCTGTGTCATCCACGATAAGGATTTGCTCATCATTGTTAGAGCAGATCGATGAAGGAGTAGTACTGCGGAGCGAAGGTGCAACGCTAGAGGAACGCGACGATGGAATAGAGCTGTTGAGGGTTTGGGAGGTACTGGACCGCGATAGAGCGGGTAGATCCCGCACCGAAGGTGGAGAGATGGAGCGTCGGCTGATGGCACTTGGTGAGGCTCTCCGTTTGTGGACGAGCGGTGGGAGGTGAATCGAATGTGAGGATGCTGGGTAGCGAGCTGGGCTGCATAGTCTGTCGTCTGTGAAAGAGCGTGCAGACTCGTAGACCGGAGCTTGTTGCTTGTGAATAGGATGCATGACTGGATGTTGAAAGTATTGCTGTGGTGGCATGAAAGATGTCGGTCCAAAGTTGTAAGCATCAGCCATACGGCGTTGCTCTTCTTGTATGTCGAGCTCGATCTGGATCCTGATTGGTGCAAGGAAAGGTTCGAAGTGCTCGAAAAGATCCTGCTCGGCGACGGTGGTATCGAAATCCAACAGATAGAGTAATTGTCGCTCCATCAAGTTAACCTCGGCGAGAGAGAAGCCAAATCCATCATACCCTTTGACAGCGGTGAACCTTGCCCAGTGCTTGTTCTTTGGGCTTGAATCGTTCAGGCTCTTGGCGGCGAGGATGAGGGAAGCCAGGAAGATACGGTGGACGGTGCATCGCATACCCTTCGCAACGGGTGGCAGTCGTGCCTGCAATCTGCTCAAGAAGACCAAGGAGCTCATCAAGGTTGGTACCTGAACCTGCGATCGCTGCACCAGGGTTGAGATGAAGAGCTCCAGTGAGGGTAATGGCTGTAGTGCAAACGCATCGACTGATTGAGTTGGAGGTGTTGATGGTGGAGTGAGGGTGCCATCGTTCTTCACTGAACCTGTTGGGATCTCTTCACATTTGATAACCTTGCAAGCTTGGCGTGCCAGATGAGCCACCATGTCCCTGGAGACAGGGAGCATGATGAACTCCTCCAACGCCTGCGGGTTGTGCTGCAGATATGCTGAATCCATCGTTGTTCGAGTGTGAGTGTAAATAACGTTCGCTGAAGGATGTAAACAGCCCAAGGATAGACGAGGGGTGAAGAATAGCTTTTTGAAGTGAGGGTTCAAATGTCTGATCACAAGTGAGAGAAAAACAAAGAATGGCTATCTAGATCACGACCGGCGAGATAATAGAACAAGAGAGCGAGAGAATGAAGATTCGCTTTGGGATGTCGAGCAAAGAAAAGGCGAGGCAAGCCCACAGCCGCAAATGTTGGGTCGTCGAAGAAGAGAGGCTGAGTTGAAACTTGTGGCCTTCCGACCCTTGGCGAGTATATGAGGTTCGGTGCTGGTGGTGTTTAAAGTGGGTGGTCCCCTGAGGACTTGGACCACGTCAGTAAGCCCCGCGGTTAGCTGCAGCAGCTAAGGTGGCTAAGGTGGCTAGGCCTCAACGATGAATGGCCAGTGTGCAGTGTCCAGTGTCTAGGTTGGATAAGTGGAAGGCAAGGGAAGGGATTCGCTTGCACGATAGGCGATACGCAATTGTTTAGCCGTGCCTGACTGCGAAACAAGTGTCCGGGATGCAGTATTGCAGAGACGCACACAAAACCGGATGGAGCGGTTTGATGTTTGATGTTCGTGTCGATGAGATCGAAGCGAGGTTGGTAAAAGTAGGTAGGGGTCGGTCTTGTTCTAAATAGTATTACGATCCCTGCTTTCTTTGTTTCTATTTTTCTTTTTCGGTGTGATAAACCGTTTGGACAGGGTCGTCGACAGCGAGGGCAGCTGAGGAGACCTCGTGATACTGTTGAATGATGGTGTTGGTGTTGATCGTTGTTATTGAAAGGAAGAATCTGGTCAGATGGAAGGGAAGGTGGTGTATGATTATGTATGATGGGCTGAATGACTTGTCTGGACGAAGAGAATGGCCAGGGGCTGGGATATGATGATATATGTATATCCAAATATCTATGTGTGTGAGTGAGTGTGTGTGTACAGCATATTCATAGGCGGCTGAGCTGTCGCCCTTTACTTTCTCAGCCGTAGCCTTTCTTCCTTTTCTTTCCTTCCTTGCCTTTCTTTTCTCTCCCTTTGATGGAACTATGTACGTGTAGTCTTCAACCTATTGGAAACTATCGACTCAATTGTCCCTTCCCTTTGTCGCTGGAATGCCGGTCTGGGCTGGGAAGGCAAAAGACTGGGGGATTGGCTGATATTGAATGTGGCATGTTAGCCCCTGGTTTTGGTTATGGACCCGGTGGGCATCATTGGGTCATAAGCTTTCGCTCTATTTTCCACCGCTAAGCTTTACCGTAATCACGTACCTTAGGGAAGGCGAGGGGTAAAGGGAAGTCACAGATTTCGTCAAGATTAGTTAACGTAGTAAAAGGATTAGGCTATCGTTCGGGGGAGGTTACTAAAACGGTGGATACCTAGATACCCTAACATTGCTTGGAGTACGGTGCCTATGTCCCTAAAGTAGGAAGGTACTTAGGTAGGGGACTTCTACTGTGCGTGCACCAGCCGATCGGGTACAAAAACTCTAACAGAGAGAACAAGAACAGGAACAGGGAACCGGGGAACCAGGACCAGGACGAGCAAGAGTCAGGGAGCTTACCGAGAAAGGGCGAGCTCCCTTCCCCCTCCTTGGCCCTCTCGTCCTTTCCAGTGAGAGAGAGGGGTCTCAGGCCACAGTTATCGATTTGGCTCATTGTTTTAGCCCAGAGGAGAGACGAAACACACTCAAAAATAGGTCGAGATCGAGCCGAGACTGAAGAGTGGGCGGCTGGTGATACAGTGCCACTTCAAAAGTACTATGCTTAGCTACAGTCAGATGCCTACAGCACCTATAACTCACTCTCAAGCGCTGGAACAGAACAGGTGTTACAGATGATCTCTTACAATAGAACAACAGGTACGGAGCAAATGTGCAACATATTCGTATACCCACTTGTACGTAGTACATCCATATGCAAGTCATGAATGATCATATCCTTCCCTTTCCTTTCCTTTCCTTTCCATTATTTCTTCTTATTTTTTTTTTATTGCATTTCATCCAAAGGTCGTTTGCGGGCGCTAACTCCAGACGGCACAAGAAGAAAACACGATCAAGGGCGTGGTCGTAAGAAAACTATGGGCGCTGTTTCATGAAGCAATTCGGCAGACCCATCCTGCCGTTCCATTCCATCTTATTCACGCATTTTTGACTTCTGATAGTCTGTGTCCGGTAACTTGGTAGGCTCTCCCAGTTCGACGCATTTGGACTTAACACCGATCTGATGCAGACCTTTCTTCTTCTTCCACTTACTATGATGCTATGGCCTTGTCATTCAGTTAACAACTTCTGATCCTTTGCTTTTTGGCTCTCGTCCGATAAGAGCGACAACTCAGTACGGTACTTACTCCTAGCAGCATAGCCAGGCCTCACCTTGATTAACTGCCGACCACACTGAGGTATCGTGGGAAGTTATTCATGTGGCCACCTCTAGGAACGCGCAATTTGAACAGTCGCGCGTTGAACGTGACACGAGGCACGGGCGGTTGGGGCTGGAATCGATCGACAATCATACTATTGCCTGCTTAGGTACATACCTAAGGTACTAGGCATGCATGCACTTTACCATCAGCCCTGGCAGCATCATCCGTTATTCTTCTCATAATCACCCAAGCCTCTAAATGGGCAGGGATACACGATTGTGTGGTATGCCGGTATGCAGGACATTATCGAATATTCATGTCTTAGAGCTGGTTGGCCCTGATTCCTCCTGGGGTTCTTGTTTCTTTTTCTTGTTTCAAGAGCCGATGCTTCGTCCGCCCCCATAGTAGTTCGCGCGCCGTTGCTCAAGCACTTCCCCTTTCTGCCAACCAACATTATCGTCGCCGCGTACCGTAGATGACTCCTAACTATTCCAAACCCGGCTTCCACGGGTTTCATCTATCCCAGAAGCGATTGTCTACACCACAGCATGGTGTGCAGCTATTGATAGGCCAGTTCTATTGAAAAGCGACACAGAGAGTCATCAGAAACATGATCAACCTGGCAGTTTCACTCCTGGGCTCAAACGGCCACCCGCATCGCATGGCATGACATTGCATTGTCATCTGAAATACAAATGTGATCTATTGAAGACAGGAAATTGATGGGAGTTCCACGTTAACATCTTTACTGTAAGGTGGATGGACAATAGCGGTGTTCGTTGTTGGCTCAGTCTCCCCGTTCAGTTGGTGTCATGCGAGGAGGCGTCTGGCTTCCTTGATGATCTTTGTGGCATTCTTCACCCTTGACCCATCACGGATGCACACATTCCTTCTAGCCGTCTGTTTCACTTCACCCATGCAGACTTATTGATTTTGCCAGCTGACTGCTCATAAATGGCTAACGGAATGGATGTGTTCTGGTTTCCAAAAGGTGAGCAAAAGGCATACACGGCAGTTAGGTAAACCTGTGGCGGTGGCTTCTTCTAGTACTTGGGCACAACTCTAGACCTGTACAGTATGATCACCCGAGTTTGCAGGGATTCAAGAACAAGGATGAAGCCAACATGATTGGGCGTTTGCTTCGACCCCCAAACTGATCAATCATCTCGCACATGTCTCGTTCAGCTGGCATCTCATTCCCTGAAATGAGAACGAAAATGATCATAAGATGCTCTACTGCAGGTATAACCGGATGACTAAAATCTTCATCTGTTGGACATTGCAATATACATACAGGATTGGGCTACACCTCTTCAAAGTCTCGGCAGCGTCAAAACGGATGAAAGACACGATCAATTGACTGCTGCCACAAATCCGGAAACGGCAGGAATATGGACCTCAATGAAAGGTGATCGCCATCACTCATGCAACGTTACCTGCTGCCAATTCATCTTCACATCGCCCGTCATGCGACGATTATCAATACTGTCGACCTTTCAGTAATATGACTAAAATTTGTGCGTTGTTAATTGCAACGCACTGAGCACGCATACGGAACCTGTGCCGTTGATGCGGGTTAGTAATATGATGGTGTCTCCGACAACGCCGGATATGGTCGTTGTCGGGTTGAAAGAGATGAGATGACCCACCTCCATTGACGCAGAGCTCGAACAATGGGAGCTACGTTCGAGGTGATGCTCTGGGGCATACCGCCAGTGTCTGGGCGACTGACACTTTCGACCATTTGGGAATAACGTGGAAACCGGTGAGTTGGTATCGATCTCGTGGCAGAAGGGTCCCTTCTTTGTCTGATCCATTGCCGGCTCATCCACAGCTACGTTTGCATCTCAGGGAAGTTCAAATCTGGCACCTTGGGTCTAATTCCGCGTATTTCCTTCCACCGCTCCACGGGTCACTCAACCATTGTATTCGCTGAAAAGGGAGATCCTTGAGGACCGCTCGGCCCCCCCCCCCCCCCCCCGACCACAACCCCCCGGCCCTACCAACCGCACAGACCCCCCAGATCCAACAGCAATAACC